>JASVEL010004704.1:0-153786 GCA_032618575.1 Nicotiana noctiflora | reverse complement strand
GTCATATAGGAATATGCAGATATGATGTTTATATTCTACGTGGGTTTCTCGTGTTATTTTTCCATGAGAACACATGTTTGGTATAAGGTACAAACAAATCAAATAGAAGAGTTTGGCCTACATGCTTACACTAGTCCACGTGTTTAATATGTATTGTGAAATGCAAACACAATACTTGAATAAGTTTCACGGAGTATTCATACTAAAATAAATATTTTGCTAATAGTTCAAGCCTCGCCTTTTGGAATTGAATATGCTTAAACCCGTCAAATCTTAGAGTAGGGGTATTTGTACGCATATAAAATTTATTCAATAAAATATTTTGGATTTTATAACAACAACAACAACTACCCAGTATAGTCCCACAAGGTGGGGTATTGTGAGGGAATATATAGACAGGCCTTACCCCTACCCAAAAGGGTAGAGAGGCTGTTTCCAATCGACCCTCGACTTAGAGAAGGAAAGGGAAAGCAACAACAAAAAACAAAAACAAAAGAGCATTAGTAATTCCGGCAAAAATCGCAAAATATTTTGGATTATATATATATAAAATCCAGAATAAATCTCACGGGCTAATATAATTACAACAACAATAACAACTCAATATAATCCACTTAGTGGGGTCTGGGGAGGGTAATGTATACGCAGACCTTACCTCTACCCTAAGGTAGAGAGGCTGTTTTCAAATAAACCCACAGTATCCTTCCCTCCAAGAACTCCGCACCTTACTTTTGGGGAGACTCGAACTCACAACCTCACGGGCCAATATAATTAGATTAACTATATTAGTCGAATATATATATTTGCCGGTTATTGTTAGTTTAAGAGTTTAGTTGGATGACTATTTGGGTTAGTTCTTTTTTTTTTTCTTTAAAAAAGTATTGAACTAAGATAGAAATTAAAAAAAAAAAACTCATATTAATATTTGGCTTTAGGCCAGAGCCTCCCTGATTTAATGCATCATACAAAACGACCCTTTAGTATTTTGTATTCTATTTGCAGAAAGCAGAACAAGAAAGAGATGAAAGTTAAAAATATAATAAGATATCCGACCGGCATGGAATTACAAATATAAAAATAATTCCGACCTGCCGGATTCGAACCAGCGACCTAAGGATTGCTATGAGCATCACACTACAGTCCTCCGCTCTACCAACTGAGCTAAGGTCGGTTTGTTAGCTAAACCATACATTGACAATTTGTTTTCTTTATAGAAGATACAGATTTCGTTACCTATATATTTATATTTTCTTAATAAATTTAATTTTAAAAAAATTGATGAAATAGTACTTTAATATACACAGAATATACTATATGTTTAGATCTTCAAGCTCCAATTATGTCTTTTTTCTTGGAGAGCGAAGTTACACTTCGCTGATACAATTGTGTTCCCAATAATTTAACCTACCTATTGTAATTTTTTATTGTTGAGATAATGCTGTTTATATCCAATTTCATACTCGTTACTGTTTTAATATTGTTTTAGAGATTTGTATAGTTATCTTTTTTTCAAGTGATTTTTTATCTTTTTATGAAAACTTAGCATTCAATTGCAAATGTGCAGTACTATAATTCAATGTATAAAGATCCTAAGTTTAAAAGGCGTTAGTCATTCATTAAGTAAATTTCATTTTGAATAGCGTAGATAACTGAAAAATCATTTATCCATTAAAAGTGACATTATGTCACCATTCACAGCTTAATACGAATTCTGCCAATCTACCATTCAAAATGCAGCTAAAGGCCACGAATGTTGTTATAGTAAATATTAAGATAATTTGAATATGAATACATATCTTATTATTAAGTTTTTCACTTTAAATCTAAATACGGGATAATTATAAGTGTTTTTCTTCTTAGCATCTGCTTGTATATAATTCACATTTATTTAATAATTAATTCAAATAAAATTCAAATGTTATATTCAAATGTTTAAATACTACATAAAAATTTAATTTACTTGGTGATGGCTGTGGTTAGACCTGCCATGCTGTATGAGACGGAGTGTTGGCCGGTGAAGAAATCTCATGTTCAGAGGATGAAGGTTGCGGAGATGAGGATGCTTAGGTGGATGTGCGGGCTCACCAGGTTAGATAAGATTAGGAACGGAGTTATTCGAGAGAAGGTGGGGGTGGCTCCAGTGGATGAGAAGATGCGAGATGCAAGACTTCAGTGGTTCGGGCATGTGCGGAGGACATGGCCACGATGCGGATTTCCGAGGACAGGACCCTTGATAGGAAAGTCTGGAGGTCTAGTATCATGGTTGTAGGATAGGGACTTCTAGATTTTTCGTACTCCTTCCCGTGGTGGGTGAGGAGTGGTACGGCCGCCCATATAGAATTAGTTTGTGTTCTCTTATGGTAGTCATTTCTGATAGTTACTGTTTTAATATTATTGCATGCCTGTTATTTATGGTATATATGTCTCTTATGTTTAGATTTTACTGGGTAGCTGTTGTTGTTGTTGTATGTCTCTTATATTTAGATAATTTTTATGCGATGTATGATGGAGTAACTAATGCAGTTTTTGTTTTTGTTTGCCTTTCTTTTCCCTGCGCCGAGGGTCGATTGGAAACTTCTCTGCCCTCTTGGGTAGATGTAAGGTCTATCTACATATTACCCTTCCCAGACCCCACTTTGTGGGAATATACTGGGTTGTTGTTGTTGGTGATGGCTGGCATCCTATATTGCTACAAGCATTTGACAGCTGATCAAAGTACAAAATTAAAGCCAAAAGAACTTTGTTGAAAATGAACTCGAATCACTTGCTATAGAGTAATACGAATAAACTATCAAAAAACAGAGGCTAAGATTGCCCTTATTGTATAAAATGCCTTCACAATTTTAATCTAACATATGGCTCGTATAGTTATAATGAGACATCGCAGGAAAAAAAACTAATAGCCCTATCAATTCTCATTTGCCCTGTGCCTCATAATGTGTAATTACATGGCCCTATGTACACCTTACGGCTACATAGGAGATGTGGTTGTTCCATTTGTAGAACCATTTGTTTTCTTCTTCTGCTCTCTTGTTTCTCTCAATGTCCAAAAATTTTGGTTCCACCCTTCTGTTGTGAACTTTATGCTGTTTAATAATATGATCCAACAAACAAATGAGTATTATCATCTACAACCTTGAGACCCCGGCAAATTCTTTTTAGCTTGCTTGTCTTCTAGAAAATGGTTTCTGGCAAATTAGTAGCTTCTCGTCACTGCTTTCAACCTCTACAACTCTCGCGTCCCATTTTAAACGTGCTGCATGAACTCTTGCTAACTCAATAAGAGGGACACTATCACGTATAATCACCCAGCCCTGTAGCATACAAATAGAGGTTAGCGAAAATAACATAGACAAATTCAGCCAAGTCCTAAATGAGCATGCATGCACGCACTATGTTTGAGTAAGTGAACAATGACTGAAAGTGGGTGTATCGGGGTTTTAGTACACAAAATAATAGATATCTCATAAGTAGGGCGTAATGTTCAGGTTGCAAAGAGCGGATATAGACCACAATCTATGTTGCGAGGACTCTCCAAAATGTAGCCGCACCCGTGTCGGATCCTTCAAAAATGCACTACTTTTTGGGGATCCGACACATATCCGGCCACATTTTCGGAGAGTCCGAGCAACACAGACCACAATAACTTGTACAACCTCATTCAAAGTTGCAGTCTAATGTACATGAGTGGAAAGAAGAAAAGGATGCTTATAAAAAAGAAGACTCGAAAATGGGAAAAGAAACTAGTGATTGGAAAAGGGTCTACTAAGAAAATAATGAAATACAGTTCTCTTGCGAAGTATAGATCTATATGAGTGGGCATTATATGCTGCAGCATCAGACCACTATGTTCTGTACTTATGGAGCCAGTTCAATGCCTCTCTAGCTAAGCTAATGGGAGTGGAGAACAGGAGAAGCTGAATGCCTGAAGTCCTTTTGCAACCCAAATCTCACTAAAAATTTAAAAAGCCTTGGTTCCGTGAACCACACTTCGGTTGCTTGTAAACGAAGTGGATAAATCAAAATAGAGCTATCTTAATTCTTGTCGTATTGCATCATTATAACCATTAGAGCTAAAAGTCAATACTTGTTGACTATCATGATGTCCGTCTAGCTGCTGCATGATTACGAAATGAGGTTATGCAAGGTATAGCAACAAATATACATACCTCTGGACGAAGAACACGATCTATCTCAATAAACAGATCGAACATCAGACATCTGCTATGTTGGCCAAATTCCAGTGACAGAAGTCCATTAGCATGTACTAGATCATAAGTTCTCGGATATGTTGGAAATGCCTCACACCTGCAAAGGAAATACTAAGCAAAATTAGTCACTGAATCCAAAATAAACAAATAAAAAAGGTCTTTTTGCTAAAGTTTATGTGACGCAATCAGTTATTTTGATAAGTCAAAATTTTCATTACTGAAAACCAAGTTGTGTCAGAAGTATTCAGAAGTTCGCCTATGTCTGTTAAGACGAGTCATCAACAAGCATGTATCAATCTTGCCGGCTAACTATGCAATACAGTATTCCCACTTAACACCAGAAATACAAGTTGAATAAAGAATATTTTTGCTGCTTTTACATCATTTTCACAGTTTTGAAGCAATATTCATATACATTTTAGCCTGTCCAAGTAGAGAAAAGCTTTGTGGCAAGCTCTGTCCTCTTGCAATTCTTTCAAGACTATTTTAGTCTCCAAATCACACAGGTCGTCATAGAAAAGACACCTTTTTAGCAAGCATGAAATGCATGACAAAGCTGTCTAATTAGTTACCACATCGTTACCTCCTCACCTGATTTTGTATCTCTGGTAGTTACTAAAGAAACCCCAAATGGAGATTATCCATTGACTATAAAATTTATTTTGTTTCCTACAAGTACCTTCAAGAAGATAAAACAAAACTCCCAAAAAGCTAATAAAAGTGATAAAGAGTATAGATTGACAAACATATTACTCAGTTATCAGTACTTTGTTCTTTATTATGGTATATGCTCACCCTCTTCATCTCAATCACAGAAAATGAGTTAATTAGCATAAACCTATTCCAACTTTTAAGTGTGTAAAACCAAAGCTAAAAGATAAATTTCATGTAAATAGGTGGAAAGGAACAGTGGGGACGGTAACTTGGTTAAGGAAATCTAGTCATTGAACCTAGTTATGACTGAATAAATCGCAGAACCAATGAATTGTGAAAGGTGAAGACTCTAAGGGAAGGATCGAACTTGAATAGAATCGATGAATATAGGGTTAATGGTGATCTGGTAATTCCAGTTCGAGATAGTGTTGGTCAACCAGATAATATGACTTGTTAGGTACATCAATTATTAGAATTAGAGCTAGGGCAATCAGAAGCTATCATCCAAATTCAATTTACTGGCTAATTGTATTTAGCATCCTCTATATCATGTAAAAAAACAAATGTTGCATGTTTTAAAAGTTGACATTAATCAAGCGCCTTCCTTCACTAGAGAAAGAGAGAAGAATTTACCAATCATGCAAAACACCAACAAATCCCCTGTCGAGAATTAGGGGAAGATAATTAGGCCCACTAGTGGGAATCACGTTCATGACCCACGCTGACTTTCGTGCATCCAGTAGGGCAGCATTCAGACCACCAAAATGGGCATTCATGTCCAACACATTTCTAAGCATATTATAGGGAGGAGAAGGATCATCATCACCAGGTCTCTTTGGGTGATCAGAAAATATTAAAGGTGAAAGAAGTGACCAATAGTTGTTAACTGCTGAATTCCAGTTAAGGGAATCCTCAGCAAGAGCTTCAGATTGCAAACCTAATAAAACACAGAGCGTTGACATTAGATGTTCAGAGGAAACTAAATAACAACATGAAACGGAGTGCTCCACATTTGAAACATTTGAGAATTGAGGATAGCCCATTACCATGAATCTTAAGTTCGCTGGAGTTCAATTTCGCCCTAGAAGGCCACTTTGTCCTTTCTTCAATAGGAATCCACCGGCGGCTTTGAGTTCCAGCAATGCATGCCTGGAGTGGTCGATAATACGGGGATTCAATGTCCTGTCCTTTACTGCAGAGAGAAGGCCCAACACCTGGTCTCCTGTAAATGGAAGCAAATTTTCATAGTCACAATCGTTGCTCACATGCCACTTGATCAAAGATATGCACCTATTGAGGGTCAGGAAATGGTAAGAATCAAATGAAGATACGTGGGCATGGTCTGCGCACCTTGCAAAATAACATTTCTTTAAACTTGTCTTTTTCCATACAGCAGTTTCATCTTGTTGTGACAACAGCTCCCAGCACATACTTTCAGCAAAGTTCCGGACAAAGTTCCATTTTTTCAGGCTCACTTTGTTGCGGAGGGAGCGCTGAGTATTCGTAACAGTTGAAGTCCAGACAAAATATCCACCAGGCCTCAATAATCGATCAACTTCAACAAGAAGAATACCATCTGTACCAGAATTCAGATTTTATTAAGGTAACGGATAAATGATTTAAATTTTTTTAATTTTATATTAGTTATAGGGCGCATATTTGAGAGGTGGGAAGAATCTTTATGAAGCTAATAACTAGTATAGTACTGAATCACACAGACATTGAAAAAGTTTGACCAGTTCCTAAAAGGAAAGAGAAGCATTACACCCAAGAGTATGGTCAATCAAGTGTGAAGAGAACCATGAGGTCTTAAGTTCAAATACCAGCGGAGGCAAAAAATACTAGGTGATTGCAACTCTTCCCATCAGCCTAAACCTTGGTCAGTAGAGTTAACCAATACCTATATTGGTGGGAGGTAGCAGGTACCTAGTGGAATAGTCGAGGTGCACAAAACCTGAATCGGACACTACCATCATAAAAAAGAAGCAACGGTTTAAAGAAAGCACCAAAGAAAAGGCCTCCCCCAAGATTCGTTACTCTTCAGTGAAAGTGTGATGTAACATTTGAAAGAATCAATATGAACTTGATTCTTCCCAAACTTTTGGTACCAACGGCAGTATGCAAACGATACTGGCCATCAGATTACTTGTTAAATGGGTGTTGTCTAAGAACTTTTGTCAGGTCCCTCTTCTTCAGGGGAGGAGCAGAGAAACCAAATAACAAATCTGTATTTGAAAAAACAAGGTGTGATCTGTGAAGGTTCATGGGATCGGCCTTAGAACTGCATCACAACATATATAAATATATACTTATAGGAGCATAGTCTGGTTGAGTAAACACTGCTCATCAAGTTTCCACTTATTTCATTACAAATCACCTGATGCATTTATAGAAGCTGCTTCTATGATCCTAATGCCATGCATGAATTATGAAATATCACTTGGTTACCAATTTATACCAAAGTGAGACCTAAATGAGGTTCTACCCGAACTTTGTACTAAACATGCGCATATGCATAATTTTCCAGAAAATGAGAATTGAAAATATTAACAACGTACATATTTATGCATGCGTCTTAAAACAAACTGGTAAATAACAGAATTGTCACTTTTTCCAACTGGCTTATGAAGAGTACCTTTCTGATCCCAGTCAACATGACATTCTGCACAATGTATCATATCAAAGGAAAGAGATGGATAAGGTAACTGCTTTGAATTAAATGATCCAATCATTGCGGGGAGACCTCTTTCAAGTGTTAGCTGAACTTGACTGCCCGATGCTTCATAGTTTGCAACACACATGGTCAATAGTTGACTAGAAAAGAGATGTGCCCCAAAACTGCCATAACCACATCCGATATCCAAGATAGTTCGGACCTGAAAAGGAAGCAGGATTATCTAGTAGTTAGAGTTTCGTGCAACTTTAATGGCACTGGACAAAAAAGAGAAACTGGGGCTAAATAGAACTAATATTTCCAAATCTGATAGAAAGCAGTCCTTCAGGGGCCGGAGAGAAATTTAAACAAAAATTCAACGAGAACAAATGATGGACAGAAATTAAAAAGAATTTCATAACTACACAATGAAAATTTTCCTGGATGTTATAGAAGCTTTCTTAACGAACTACAGCAAAAATATCTGGAAATAATGTAACTGTACTGTCTAGATATGTATATAGCAAGCAAAGCAGTGGAAACCATTGTTCACTTGTAAATGGAATTTTAGCATGTATAAGAGGAATTCCAAATACAAGGATGAACACCGGAGCACAAGTGAAAGTACAACCAGAAACCAGGTCCAACAATTAGAATCCACTTACTCCAGCTTGTGCAAAGTTCGATTCATTCCGTAGTCCAATCATTTCTGCTATTTGATGGGAGTAGTCTTCAATGCTGTCAAACATAGCAGAGTCCGAACGAAAGGAAATCTGCTCTTCTTCTAACATCATCAACCTATCATGGCATGAAATGAGGAGAAGCATAAGCACGGGAGCAGATAATACAATCATAGTTAAGCCAAAGAAAATTGAACTTAGCAATCACCTTTTTGTCAAACTTCCAGAGGAGAGTACCTCCTGTGCAGTAATATTAACATTTGCATGCCAAATGACGTCTCTACCGGTAGGCCACCTAAGAGGAATCTTGTAATTGACAGGGGGAAGTACCAAGCAAGTTTGTCTTGAACCAGGTCCACATTGGCGGTCAAACTCCTCGCCTTTAGATAGGCCAAAATCAAGATTTTCTGACACATTGAAGCATGGAACAAAGTTCTCCGATTCGGGAGGACAGTATTCCATATCTTTCACATTTGCAGCACCAAGAGATAGCTTCCCTATGTCCCTCAAGTCTGATACTACTTGCTCCTGAAGCTGCCTGTATCCATGGTATATTTGACCTCTCGATGAAGAAGTTATCGAAATTGTCCACCAAAAGGATCCGGTAAGAGCAAGAATTATTATGACAACTAAGCTCAGCCTGATCAAAAGCAAAGTGTACTTGAGCCGATTTCGGCCAGTTCCAGGGCTAAATGGATCAGATAGTAAGCCATTTTCACCCAAACTTTGTTTTGAAGGAGAATTATCTGGAAACAGAATCCGGGAAAGGAATTTGATAGACAAAACAGTCTGATCACCAGCTGCGCGATTACGTTCCAAATCTTCTTTTTCTGTTTTATCTTTCATCTGAGAATCATCCCAAATATCAGGGCCATTAACTGATAACCTCCCCCCACCCAACACACCTCTATGAAGTGGCCTTGACATGTTCCAACCTGATAACCCCCAAGAAGGAAACTTTATTTACATAATAAATAATAACATGAATAAAAAAAAACTCTATCTCTAGGAACAAGATCAAATCACACTTTTCCAACTAGATCCATGGACCCCCAAATGAACTTCACAACAGTATCATCAACAAAGCAGTCAAATGGGGCAATCCACTGTCAGAAACAGTTTCAACAAACGCAGATACATTAGACTAAATTAAGGTAGTAAATGCTTATGCTATTATAAGAGTGTAAACAAGTTCTTTTCTTATCTACCAAGTAAAAGCTGAGATTTAGTCGAGTAAAAATGGAAGTAAAGTTAGTTCAGTTTACTACACAAACACATAAATAAAAAAAAACAGAACACCCCAATTTAGATCAATTCAATAAGTAAAAGACAAAAATGGAATCTTTTTACAAAAACAAGCAAAACCCACCAAGGAAAAAACCAGAAACCACAGGAAAGTAGTTGCAAAAAGAGAAAAGCTTTGAATACCTCAAGAAAAAATAAGTGAAACCCAGTTTCTTAATAGCAAAAAGCCTTCAACTTTGCTTATCAAATTCCCAAAAAAATCAAGAATTGACTTCTTTGTGTTCCTGAATTTCAGCTCCCACTGGAAAATACCACAGTGCTCTTCACATTCAAACAATTTTCACAATCTCGGACTTTAAGCTTTTACCAACGCGGTTTTGGATTGTTTAGAGAGAGAGAGAGAGAGAAAAAAAGAGAGAGAATATAATGCAGAAGTAGTATGGATCCAATCAGTAGAGGTTTGCTCGCTCGTGAAAAAGAGTAAAAAGACACTCTTTCAATCTACTCCACCTGCAAATGAGAACTGTGTACATATACTTGTAGACATAGCTAATAAACTATGCTACTAATAAAATACTCAATTTTTTAATTAATACGTTGCAGTAGTAGTACTAATTACATGTTCTGAAAGAAGCATACACATTTCAGGCTACTTAAAGCAGAGAGAGAAAATGAGATTACTACTAATAAAGACGGTATTAGTAGCTTAGACTTCAAACACAACTGTAATTCTTCACTATTTAAAACATTTGTAGAGAGTGACGCAAGATGATAGGAACCGACTTTATTCAACTCACTCGTCTTCCTTATTTTAACATTGAATAATCCTTCATTGGATCAATTAAACTAATATTATTCTATATGCCTAGATTTTAAATTTTATAAACTTAATTTTTTTTCTTAAGGTGTGGCACTAAATATATATGGTTGACGGTATAAATTAAATCTCAAACTTAGTATTAGATATCCCACATTCCAGGTGGGATAAATTAATCCAAGAACGGAAAAGGGCTAAATATACCCCCTACTTTTAAATATTGTTTACATATATCCTTCGTTATACTGTTAGGCTATCCATACCTCTACCGTCATACTATTAGTTTATATACACCCCTATTATCATACTTCGGAACAAAAAATACCTCTATTTTTTGAATGGAGTGCCACGTGGCAGCACCATATTAAAACAACACATTTCTTTTTTTTTTACCCGATCTGTTTTTAAAGACCCACAACCCTAGTCCTATATTCATATTTTTCAATTTTTTTTAAAAAAGTTTAGTTTTTAATAAACAAAAATAATGTGTTAAAAACAAAAAAAAATCTGTTGTTACAAATTCATTTTTTCAGTTTTTACATAACAAAATTCTTTTAACAAATGAAAAAATATTTTCAAAAGCAAAAAATATTTTGTTAATAGTTTTTTTTATAGTTTTTTCAGGTTTTAAAAAACAAAAATGTTTTGTTAGAAAACAATTTTTTTTTGTTTTTACAAAAAAACTTCAGATTATACAAAAAAAAATTTCAGTTCTTACAAAAAAAAAACTTTAAAAAAAACTAAAAAACTGCAAAAAAAATATTGTTAAAAAAACAAAAATATTTTGTTGGAAAACAAAAACTATTTTTTTTCTGTTTTTACAAAATTTGTTTTTTTAGTTTTTTACCAAGCATATTTGTTTTTTAAAAATTGAAAAAAACAATTTCCAACAAAATAATTTTTTTTGAAAAATGTTTTTTTTCTTCAGTTTTTACCGTTTTTTGAAAGATTGTTTTTCTAAAAACTGAAGAAATAAATTTGTATAAACTGAACTCTTTTTGTAAAAACAAGAAAAAAATTGATTTTTAACAAAATATTTTTGTTTTTTAAAAACTAAAAAAATTATTTTCAACAAAATATT
This sequence comes from Nicotiana noctiflora, assembly GCA_032618575.1. Taxonomy (NCBI): domain Eukaryota; kingdom Viridiplantae; phylum Streptophyta; class Magnoliopsida; order Solanales; family Solanaceae; genus Nicotiana; species Nicotiana noctiflora. Next base: position 142,445 of record JASVEL010004704.1, on the reverse strand, counting down.
TTTTTTTCATTTTTTAAAATAATTTTGTTATATAAAAACAAAAAATATATTTTTTTTGACATACTTAATATTTTTGTTTCTTAAAAACTGAAATTTAAGAAAAACAAATGTAAAAAATTAAAATAGGACCCGAGTTGTGTGCTTTTTTAAAAAAAATGGGTCGGGTAAAAAAAGAAATAGGTCGTTTCAATATGGTGCTTGCAAAGTGGTACTCTATCCAAAAATAGAGGTATTTTTATTTTAAAGTATAATAATAGGAATATAAATAAACCAATAATATAACGTTAAGGGTATGACTAACCCAATAGTATATCAAAGGGTACATATAAATAATATTTGAAAGTAGAAGGATATATTTAGCTCTTTTTCGATCGAGAAATATAATTCCGGAATTATAATTTCAGGATAATTTAGTCCGCATACTAAATAGCTAATATGGATTCAACTTTTAAAGCTTTTAGTATTAAACCATTATAATTCAAGAGTGAGAATTTGAGAGTGCGTGAAGTAGTAGATCTAGGAAGTTTCTAATTTAACAACTTGCGCCGGATTTGCCGCACCCTATTATCGTTGCTTACCCCATCCTTTTTTTTTTAAACATGGGAGTAGAATCGTCCAATAGGTAGGGTTAGGGGTGGGCATCGGTCGGTTCGGTTCGGTTTTGAAAATTATCGGTTTTGCATATCGGTTATCGGTTTACAAATATCATAACCCGATAACCAAACCGATAAGATATTAGTTATCGGTTATCGACTTATCGGTTATCGATTCTTATCGGTTCGGTTATCGGTTTACCCGATAAGATAAAACTACAATTAAACTGAAATATTATACTGAAAACATGAGTCAAAATTCATGAAAAGATAAACCCATTCCACGTTCTTGCAATGGATGAGTAAAACGTTAAGAGTCAAAATGCAATGACACCCAAATAATTGGAGGAGTAAAATGTTAGATTCATTTGTTCAATGACATAGCAGTATAATAACACCTATATAACAAGATTTCTTGTATAATAACTGAGACAAGATTTCTTGTATAATAACACAAGAAAATGATGATTTGATAAACTGGTTCTTGTTCTTGGGGTGAACTAACTAAAGAGAAGACTGGAAGAGGCGAGGGAACAGGGAATGAGGGAAGGGAAATAGGAAACTAGTAAAATAAAAGGGAACCCTAGTATATAAGAGTAGATTAGTAAATTACTATATTCTTATTGGGTTATCGGTTTTTACCCGATAACAAAAATATAAACCGAGACCGAACCGATAACCCAATAAAAAAAATTGTTTACCCCGTTATCGAACCGTTAACCCAATAACCCAATACCGATAACCCAATAAAGAATTAACGGTTCGGGTTATCGGTTTTACCCGATATATGCCCATCCCTAGGTAGGGTATATGATATTGGAAATTATGTTATATGACTCGAATTGATAAATATTTCAACGTCAATAAAACATCATATTGTTGTAAAATTATTAGGAGTCTAAGTTGTGGTCCAGCTGTTATGCCCACCTATTTTTGGATTTTTATCAATTAATGATTGTTTTGTCACATAGACTTCCTAAGTTTATATATCTTCACCCACTATATAATTTCAATGATTAAAACTTTCTAATTTTCAATAATCAAATAATTATAATATTTTCATGTTGGACTCATTTCCTATTTGTCCCAAAAAGGATATACTGTTAGAAATAGTTGAAAAGCTAGAGATTCCTTCACATCTAACTATACATATATATCTTATGAATTTGAGAAGTTTACAGCGCCAAGCCTAATATGCTTTTGGACATATCGAAAAAGAGCTATAAGTCTTCCCAGAAATAAGTGTGGGAGAAGCATATTAAGTCATTTTTTATTAAATTTGTGTCGAGCGAATGTGAATATTAAAGACAAGATTATCTTTTGAGTGATGAATTAACCTAATTGATATAAGTATCTTGAAGCACAAAACTATCGTTTCCTAACTGACTTAAACACAATAATGAATTCACCGCCCTATGGCTGACCGACGATTACTAGCGATTCAGGTTTCATGCAGGCGAGTTGTAGCCTGAAATTCGAAATGTGAACGGATTTTTTGGAGTTAGTTCATCCTAGCAGTGGAATTGAATCAGAAAGCAAGACAGAATAGGCTCTTACTGAACTTCCCTTAAATCTGCTACTATTGATATTAGCTCAGGGATTATGGTGCCTTAAAGCGGAGGTGAGGATTGTTTCTCTTTCTGGCTGCTACACTCCTGCCTTATTCTTTTTTTCTCTCTCTGAAGTGAGTGAAATCAAGCTAGCCTCAGCAAATCGGACATAAGCAATAATCCTAAATCCCCGTCCTTTTAGAAAAAGGACAGCAATTCTCTTCCAGTGCTTTAATGTTGAGTTCAAAGAGTAACCCATAAGAAAAAAATGATTGGAATACCTGGTACCTAACTCTATTGGAACTTACCTCAACGACTTTTACTTCTAATCGGCTTCTGACCGAAAAAGAGTGAGATAAAGTCTAGAAGAAATAAGGCATTAGACAATCTTTATAAGAAATTAAAGGCAAAGAGTAAGGTAGTAAACTTTGTGTATTCAATGGTTAAACCACAAAAAAGAGGGGGGGGGGGGGTAAATATAGCTAGTAATGTAAACACAAGATTGGACATGGAAATGGGGTTGGAGAGACGGTGTAGGCTCCACAACAATTAATGTGAAATTCGAGAAGATAAATGAATAACGGCAGAGGATTTGTTATAAAATACAAATTCTTATCCTTCATAGGTAGGCAGATAATAAATCATGTACAATTTAACTCTACCCTGAATGGCATTACTCTCCTTTCACTATTTACTCAAGTACAACTAACTTTTCTCAGGTTATATTTCAGCCTATGTGATTTCATTTTCAACACCAAATAGGACAAAAAGAAATTAGAGATCAAAGAATGTAATATTTGGATACAACAATTATGTAATTGTTATTAATTTGTTTAATATAACAAATGTCATTAGAATAAGTAGAGATATAAATGTTGCACTTGCTTTTAGCAATTGCTTCTTTCTTTAAGCTCAAGATTGTCTAATGTCGTACTTAGTCACTGCTAGTAATTAGCTAATAGCAATTAAAAATTCTCATTTTAGATGAAACATAGAATCACATATTTGCTTTATGATGGATTTAGCTCAATTTTGGTTGGCCGACAACCTTACCTCAATCTAAGCTAGGACTGGTCTATAAGTTTCCTCTAACTGAGGGAATATATTAAAGAAAAGGGAAAAAAATGAAAACAATATTGTCCTTTCAACAAAATAAACAACAATAGAGAGATAACGAATAGACTGGTAGTTTTTTTTTTTTTTTTTGGTAATAATAGACTGGTATTTAAGGAAATATTGGAAATTGCTACAAAATTATTAGTAACGTTAAGAAAGAAAAAAAAAGGAGCGGGGTTAAAATAGAAAAGTCGATCTCAATTGCATGGTCTTGTACGGTTGTATTTATGTCAAACACATGGACTTCAAATTTTTTAAATATTACCAATCAAATGAAATCTCCCAAAAAAAAAAAAAAATAGTTCATTTGATGTTGTGCATTAACAAGTAAAAGATATCATATCACAATTCACATATCAAATGCTAGTAGCAGTGAGATACATACTTTTACTTTTTGTTCAAATGATGTCGACCTATTATTACAAATTAATTTGTAAAGGTTCTAAATTATAGTAATTTTTTTGTTTCAAATTAATATTTATCTTACGTTATTTTCAAGAAGTGCATGCCTGAATCTTTTTACTAAGAGCTATCAGATGGGTGTCTTTAATTTGCCACTGGCCACGCTAGGAGACAATATGGTTTCATTAATATCTGCCTATTTAACCTCAAATTTTGACTTACTAAGAAAATTGTACATTGTCCAATTCTATTCTTTGATATATTGATTAATTTAGTACACAATAAATCTTTGTAATGCGGTCCTTCTCCGGATTACATCCATAATAAGAGCTTAGTGTCTCGGACTGTATTTAATATACGAAACAAGTTACAATTCCTTTAACAATTGACTTAAGACAAAGTAGCATCAAGGAGCGAGTCGCAAACTATGATAAATAAAATTAATCAACCGTAGTACTCTCCACGCTAAAATGTTTAGTTATTAGCTTTCTGTATTTTTTGGAAGGAAAAAAATAAGTACAAAAATAAATCTAATTATAGGAGCAGATGGAAAAACAAAAGAATTTATTCCCTGGAGAAATTAATTTACTTTAGAAAACTCACATGCAGCAATAGAGACACGACGTTTTGCATTTTTTTAAGTCATAAATTCCCTGACGAAAAACAAATGATAAAATTCCCATGTGGGGTCCATATAAGCCGCGTTTGGGTGTCGGTGTAGCGGAGTTGGCTGACGTGTCGGCTGGCTGTGCAAATGAGTAAACGTGAGCGGCGCCGTAGGATATCGGCTCCTTTGTTCAATTGGAATTTCTCTTCACGGGTTCTCATTATGAAAACCTGGGTTTTCTGGATAATCGAGCTCAGATTTAACCTTGATTATATTTCTTTTGGTTGTTACTAGCAGTACTTGATTAGAATCTAAATAATGTCTTGAAACTCGGACGATCGACAAGGTAAAATTCCTTATATTATTTAATTATTAATTCAAACTTTGTCGGTAGTTTTCTTTCTTTGTTTGAAGAAGTTCCACTGCAACATCATCAAAGTAGTTGAAGTTTCTGTACGTTTAAAGAGGAATTTGATTTGCATTTCGCATATTTCATTTATGTGAGGAATTTGATACCACGGTTTGATATTTGCAATTCATAAAAATAATTCACTTTTAGAGTATGTTTCGAAAGCCATTTACGAAATGTATTTGGGGTAATTGAGTTTAATTACACAATTTAGCATGTTTGTTTTGTCAAGTAATTACTTGGTCAACATGAAATTAAGTGTAATTGAAGAGGTGTAATTACACTCTCCAATTCTCAAGGGAAAAGTGCGAATTGGTGGTAATTACATTGTGTAATTACATGTTATTTTTTTTTTATTTTCTTTCCTTTTTATTTTAATTTATTTTCTTTATAGCTTTTTATTTCTATTATTTTAATTTTTAAAATTTAATTTTTACCTTTTAATTTATTTTAAAATTTTAAAAATATTTTTGTACATTATTTATCTTTTATTTCTTATTATTTCATGTAATTGCTTTACTTTTATTTTTATTTATTTTATTATTCTATTTTTTTTTAAACTACACATCCTAATATTATAAATAATGAGTCATTTTCAAACTTATCATATATTGAGTGATGTAATTAAAGTGAAATTTTATTGTTGAATGTGGTTATAAACTTATTATTTCCTAATCTAAAATTATAGTGGAACTTATTATTATTATGTTGGAATTTGATATATGCTAATATTTTTTTTGAAGTTTAAAATTGTGTTATAATTTATGGTTCTAATTTACTTATTTTAGTAGTATTGGCTCACGTCGCATGTTGTTTATTTTTTAGTTGAACTGATAGATCTGTTTTGTCTAACATATAAATAATGTTATAACATTATATTTATAAATATTAATTTATTTTATCAAATATGTATTCCATGATGTTCTTACAAAAAAATATTTTTAATTTTTGTACGTATCTATATTAAATATTATTCATTTAAAATATATAGATAAATTATTTTTATAATATCAATTATAAATATATGATTACTTATTGATGTATATTCACGAAAAATATACATCTTAAATACCAAATATAATATCATTTATACTTATAAAAATTTATAGGCATATATTTATTATATTAACTTTTAAGTTTTGATAATTACTTAATTTAAAATTTAATATAACTGTATAATTATACTTGTGCAACCAAACAGTAAATTTATAATTACACTGTTATTATACTATGATAAACAAACAGGTTATCGTAATTATACAATTGAGTAATTACTAGGCTGTATAATTACTACCCTAGTAATTACACCAATTCCAATTACAGGGTGGCTTCCCAAATAGACTCTTACTGAAAATTTCTTTTGTTATAAGGTATATTTGATACGAAGGAAAACGTTTTTCATGAAAAGTCTTTTTCAGCCATATTTGCTTACAAAGTAAAAAATATTTTTTAGAAAAATAATGTATATGCTACTTTCTTTAACCCCCCCCCCCCGAGGTTGGATTTAGGGGCGAAACGGGGTTCACCCGAACCCCATTCGTCGAAAAATTACACTGTACGTATAAGGTAAAATTTAGTTTTTATCTCTATATATTAAGTTTTGAACCAATACAACCCAAAAGTGTAGTTTAGTGGTCAGAGGGATACAAAACCTTTATAAGGTCGTACGCTAAATTCTCACTAGTTACAAAAAAAAAAAAAAAAAAATTGAACCCCCTTCGTGGAGATCCTGCATCCGCCACTGCCTCCCCCCCTCCCCTCCCCGAAAATTTTTTTTGAAATTTGTGCTACATAACTAAAATATACAGATACTCTTGTTTTGTTGAAAAAGAAAGTAATTTTTCTACAACATGACAAAAGTGCACATTTTGTTAAAATTAAAAAAAAATACTTTTTCTATGTCATGAAAAAAAAGTATTTTTTTGTTGAAATGAAAGAAAATACTTTTTTTTACATCATGAAAATGACAAAAACAGTACTCTATTTAGTACATGAAAAAAAAAAGTACTCTTAATAATATTTTTATTTAGGGTGGGGGTAAGGCACGGTTAAGTTGTTGTGGTAAAGGTGGGTAGGGGTGGGATGTAAGGGGGAAGGGTTGATGACTTGATGGGAATGGAGAATAGGGTGGAAAAAGTTGAAGAAAAGTTTTGGAAAATATTTTCCCTTCTTTTGAAAATATTTTCCCTTCTTTTGATAGGGAAAATATTTTCCTCCGATTGGTGAAAAGTAAGTTTATGGAGATAATGTTTCCAAAACAATTAAACCAAACATAAAAAAATTCTATTTATAACAGATTCATATTCTTTTTGCCAAACTATAGTTAGGAATATCAATCCAAAGAGCATTTTAAATGGTGCAACTCAAGCAATCAAAAATATCAATAAAATGTGTCTGATTTGATATATTCTGGGTTTGCTACAAATGTAAAATCGACATAAGCTATAATGGATATATCCAAATAAAAAATCATGACAATTTTAGGTGTCTTCACATGTATTCAACTTAATTTTAATAACACTATCATGATTAAGACAATTATTATTTTTTTGGGGTAAAAGAAATTTTTTATTTATCTTCCCCGTACAATAACCATTTACAATCCAGTATTCATGTTGAGCCTATGAGCTCAACTCATTAATCTTATTCTATATATCCTTTATTTCTCTACTAATATCCTATCTATACAATGCATTTAACTATTCTATTTCTTTTCTATTCTTCCTACTATTTCGTATTTTCTAAATTCTATACCTGCTCCCTTCCTTAATTTCTTACCATATTTTTTCTGGCATAGGCACTTCTTTGTTTCACAATGCCTCATTCCTTGCTTTTCAAATCCAGTACATAGCTGATGTTATAATAGCTGCTACAAAACTCCTGCATAGTCTTCCTTTTATGTATCTTCCAATCTTCCTCCAGATATTGTTCTGGTCTGCATTTCTTATTCTAATCTTTAGCCACTTGCAAATGCATTGCAGTATTATGTTTGAGTATTCACACTCAAAATATATATGTTGGTCTAATTCATCTTCTTTTTCACATAGCAGACATGTCTTCTCTTGGCTCAACCCAATCATATTTAGCCTATCTCTAGTCACTATTCTCTTCTTCACAATCAGCCATCCAATGAAACAATGTTTTGAAATATTTGGTCTGTTCCAAATCCATCTTGCATATGGCCACTTTGTTGCTGCTCCTCTTCTCAAGTTGTAGTCATCCTTGATTGTATACTTATTTGTCTTCCATCCTCTTTGTTCAAATTCTTCTTTAATTTTTTTTATGTCACATATTTTTTTCCAATACCAAGTACTGTCATGGGTATTGTACTGCCACCAATCTTCCTCTTTTATGTAGATATAATTCACCCATCTGACCCATAAAGTATCACACTTATGCTCTATATTCCAAACACACTTAGCTATTGCTGCTTCATTCCAAGTTATGCATTCCTGTATCCCCAAACATCCTTTGGTCTGCACACTGTATCCCAGGCTATCAGTGGTGATCTGTTTGTGATTACACTCCCATCCCAAAGATAGTTCCTGCATATAGTCACTATAGTCTTCATTACCTTCTTTAGCATTATGAACATTGATGCCCAGTAGGTATGTAAGTGCAGCAACACTGTATTTACTAATTGTACTCTCCCAGAATAAGATAGACTCCTAGATCTCCATCCCTTGAATCTTACAAGTATCTTGTCTATCAATCCTTCACAGTCCACTACATTCAATTTCTTAGGAGATATAGGGACCCCTAAGTAGTTGAATAGAAGCTTTCCTATCTTTTATCCTGTGGCCTCACAAAAGTCTTCAATTTCTGTCTTGTTCATGTTTTCACAATATATGTTGGATTTCTCAGCATTAACTGTCATCCCTGAAGTGTTAGAGAATGACATTAGCCCTCTCATCATCAATATTGCAGAGTTATACTCCCCTTTATATAATAATATCATATCATCTGCAAAACATAAATGTGTTATTTTAATTCCTTTGCACTTAGTGTGATACTTGAAGTCCTTTTGCTTTACAACATGCTCCATTACTCTTGTAAAGTACTCCATACAAATAACAAATAACAGCAGGAAAATTGGGTCCCCCTGCCTTATTCCCCTTCTGCCTCTTATATTCCCATGTGTGTCTCCATTCAGATTTATACAGTAACATGTTATTATTATATATTCCACTATCCATCCAATGAATCTACCTGGAAATTTGAGGGTATATAACATCTCTTTCACAAACTCCCATTCTATTGAATCATAAGCTTTTTTTAGGTCCACCTTTATCAAGCAACTTCTTGTTGTGTTCTTCCTGTTATACAGTCTGACTAGGTCCTCACAAATTAGTATATTTTGAACAATTGTCCTCCCTGCCACAATTGCACTCTGGTTCTATGATATTATCTCTGGTAATACTGGTTTCAACCTTGTGCATAGCATTTTTGAAATTATCTTGTAAACTACATTACACCATGAGATTGGCATGTAGTCCCCTACTATTGAAACATGTGTTGACTTTGGTGTCAGTGTTATTACAGTATTGTTCATAGCTCTTAGTATTTTCCCTGATTGAAAGAATTCTAAGCTTCAGCTATATCCTCTCATAGTACACTCCAGCTTTCCTTAGAAAATTGACTACCATAACCATCAGGTCCTGGAGCCTTTGTTCCATTTATTTCCCATAGTGCCTCTTTGACTTCCTTTGCTATGAATGGTTTTATCATTTGGTCTATTTGCTCTTCTGATACCATTGTTCCTGCTTGCAATATTCTGCTCACTACATGTTTCCTTTCTCTTTTGTCAGTACCCAATAGCTTCTCATGGAACTCCACAAAAGCTGCTGCCACCTCCTTTGTTGTTTGTACTATTTTGCCTTGATTGTCTTGTATTGTGAAGATTCTTGTTGCTATTCTTTTTTGATTTAATAACAGAATGAAAGTATCTTATGTTCATATCTCCTTGCTTGATCCATTGAACCTTACTTTTTTGTTGTAAGTATCTTGTTTTTGCTTCTTTCCAGTAGACTTGATCCTTAGTCAACTCTTTCTCTTCTATGGTTAGTCTTTCATTTCTGGGATCCTTTTGAATTTCCTCCTGGCATGCTAGCAGCTTTTGCAACCAGATTTTTTCCTTTTTCTCTACATCACTGAATCTATCTCTGTTCAGTTTCCTTAGTACACTTTTGAGTCTGTTTAGTTTCTCCACTATCTGATACATTTTTGTGCCTTGTACCTGTTGTTTCCAGCTTCCTTCAACCTTGCTCAAAAAAGAAGTATACATACTCCACATGTTATAATATTTGAATGCCATCTGAGCTGGTCTATCATTCCCTTCCCATTGTATGATGGCTGGGCTGTGGTCATACTCTCCTGGTAGCAGATATTGGACTTCTTCTATTGGAAACTTGTTCATCCACTCTATGTTTATGAACAGTCTATCAATCCTGCTCATTACTCTCTCCTGCCCTTCCTGTTTGTTACTCCATGTATAATAGCAGCCTGATAATTTCATTTCCCGCAGCCCATTATATTCCACACTCCCTTTGAAGTCTTTATTTCTGCATATGTTACCCTGCTACCCACTCTCTCCTCTTTATATATGATTGAATTCATGTCACCCATTATTGCTCATGCCTCCCTCATTTGATCTGCTATTCTCCTAATATCTCTCCATAGCTCAGCCCTTAAAGCAATGTCATTAAATCCATAGATCATTATGATATACATACTTTTCCCTGTGCTTCTGTGTGTCACTTTACTATGTATCATTTGTTCAGTTATGACCTCTATTTATATACTAAATATTTGGGGTCTTCATAACAGTCAAGTCCTCCATGCATTATGTTTTGCATGATTAGTGGTATATGACGAACCTGTACATAGATTAAGAGCAGATTTATTTGCTAATCGTGAACATGTCATGACGGCACCCAGTCCCCACGACTAGGTAAGCCTAACACATTGCGGAATTTACACGTTTATGAACTTTAAACAAGAAATAGCCGAAGATAATATAAATAGGAATGTAATCTGTGCCGCTTGGCACATACACTCGTCCAACACACTGTGTAAAAATACCACCAAGACCCGAAATCCCACGAGCAACACAGACTAAAAGAGAATATACAACTGAGGCTCTATGTATAAAAAGTATCTAACAACGAAGTGAAGGAAAGATATCTACTAGTACTAATAGAATAGAAGGAAGGCCTCCGGATCCGCGGACGTAGCAGATCATACCTCGAGGTCTCCCAAAACCCTGCTGAACAGTACCCATGGGTCTCCGGGAATCGAACCCGCAGCCCATGTCTCAATAAATCTTAGGATCTCCGGGAATCGAACCCGCAATCCACATCTCAATAATATATCAATAGCTCGGGATCTCCGGGAATCGAACCCGCAGTCCATATCTCAATAACTCAGGATTTCCGGGAATTGAACCCGCAATCGAACCCGCAGTCCACATCTCAATAATATATCAATAGCTCAGGATCTCCGGGAATCGAACCCGCAATCCACAAACAATATCACTCCGGGTCTCTGGGAATCGAACCCACAGCCCTGGGATCTCCGGGAATTGAACCCGCAGTCCACCAACACAATAATATATCAATAGCTCAGGATCTCCGGGAATCGAACCCGCAGTCCACAAACAATATCACTCCGGGTCTCTGGGAATCGAACCCACAGCCCCGGGATCTCCGGGAATCGAACCCGCAGTCCACCAACACATCAAATAAAGAAAACACACAGAGAGAATATAATATGTTAAATTACAACTTCACCGAAACTAGTGCCAACAATTTATCAAGAAGTTCAAGTAAATCAACTAGGCAATTAAGCATGTTGAATCCTAGCTAATCATGCTTTTCTAACTAATACCGGGTAATGGTAACGCTTTTATCAGCTAAGAGCAGGAATATCACTAATCGGACGATTCAAGTAAAGTGTGTGTTACAACAACCAGCGCATGTACACGCCCGTCACCTCGCATACAAGGCATTTAAACTATCACATAATATCCTAGGGGTGAAAGTTCCCCCACACGAGGTTAGACAAGCCACTTACCTCAATTCCGGTACAAAACCGCTAAGAGACAATTCTCTTGCCGCGAATGTCGGCCTCCACAGGCATAGTATCTGATAAAAATTAATAGAATCACATCAAAATAGGCCAATTGGGCATTACCCAACCAAAACAATTCAAAATACACCAAAACCCACAAGTTGCCAAAACCCGACTTTCGGTACGCTTCTCGAAAAATTACGAAATTTATATATTCAGGTTCCTTATCTCAACACGAGTCCGTGCATATAAAATTTATCAAAATCGGACTCCATTTGCCCACTCAAATCAGAGATTTTCTAAAGTTCAAGACTAGGGCTAAATCCTCCATAATTACCCCAAATTCCTCCATTTTCATGATATAATTGCATAATATTACCAATACTAATCATAGTATGAGTTCATAGTTGATTACCTGATGGATTTCCCTTGATTTCCTCCTCAAAATCGCCCAAAATCGCCCTTAAGCCGAGACCCCCAAATGTTAAAATGTTTTGAAATTTTTCTAACTTCTGATACACTTACTTACAGCGATTTTCGCTTCTGCGGAACATTTTCCGCTTCTACGCTTCCGTATCCGCGACCAAAGGGTCGCTCCTGCGGTTCCAGGCCTAGCCGGCCATTTCCGCTTCTGCGACATACGGACCGCCTCTGCGCGTCCGCTTCTGCGAAGACTCGACCGCTCCTGCGGAAATTTCCGCTTCTGCGGCTAGGTGTCCGCTTCTGCGGACTCGCCTAAGCGGCTAGCCTTCCGCTTCTGCGATGTTTCCCCCCTTAGCCCTTGGCCGCTTCTGCGGCTCAATATCCGCTTCAGCGGTGCCGCACCTGCGGGCTCCTTTCCGCTTCCGCGATCCCAGCGCTTCTGCGCTCCCTTATCCGCTTCTGCGGACTCGCTCCTGCGACCACATTTCCGCAGGAGCGAAAATGACAGAACCGGAACTCTCAACCTGAAATTTCCATGATTTTTCTCCCGTTTAACCATCCGAAAGCACCCCGAGGCCCCCGGGACCTCATCCAAACATACCAACACACCTTAATACCTTATTCGAACTTGCTCCAATCCTCAAAACACGTCTAACAACATCAAAACTCATAATTCGCATCGAATTCAAGCCTAAATTCCTTAAAACATTCCAAATTACACATTCAATCAAAAACCCGACCAAACGACGTCCGAATGACCTAAAAATTTGCGAACATATCCACAATCACATAACGAAGCTACAGGAATTGTCGGAATTCTATTCCGACCCCCGGATCAAAATCTCGCCTATCGTTCGGATTCGCCAAAATTTCAACCTTCGGCATTTCAAGCCTAATTCTACACCGGTCATCCCAAAAATATTCCGGACACACTCCTAAGTCCCAAATCACCTAACGAAGCTATCCGAACCATAAGATTTGTATTTTGAGTCCGATATCAAAATTTCCACTTCCGGTCAAATTTTCTCAAAAACCTTCAATTTTCTATCTTTAGCCAAACGACTCCAAAATGACCTACGGACCTCCGAATTCACTTCCGATCGCGCTCCCAAATCCAGAATAACTATACGGAGCTACTCCTAGCCTCGGAATCCCAAACGGACATCAATAACACTAAAATGCATTTTAAGCCAAATTGATGCAATTTCTTCTAAAATGCTATCTTCCATAATATGCGCCAAAACGCTCCCGGGTTATCCAAAACCCGATCCAGGCATACGCCCAAGTCCAAAATCATCATATGAACCTGTTGGAACCTTCAAATCTCAATTCCGAGGTCGTATACTCAAAATTCCAATCCTAGTTCATTTCTTCAATTTTAAGCTTTGGAAATGAGAATTTTCATTTAAATTTGACTCCAAACTTCTTGAATTTTAATTCTGACCATACACACAAGTCAATATACTTGAGATGAAGTTGCTCATGGCCTCAAACTGCTGAATGACGCGCCGTATCTCAAAACGACCGGTTGGGTCGTTACAATCTCCCCCACTTAAACATGCGTTCGTCCTCGAACGTGCTGAGAACTACACTGAAGTAGTCTGAAATCACTGGTTTAACATCTCATGCAACTTCCTGTGCTTCCACAACTCATTTGAGCACATTAGCTCGATAACTCTATAGACATACTCCTTTATTCGAGTAAATAAGCCATTAGACCCAATTCCAACATCCGAAATTTTCCTGCCTAGCATGTTTCCATCATACGACCACAATATCATTCTTCACACGATGTACCCATACATGACTGCATAACTTTTTTTGAATTCACACTTTGCATCACTTTACTCATGGGACCACAATAATATTCTTTAAATATAATAGTCGAAATTCCACAAATCTGATGCTCTCATTGCATCTCATGACCTATATGGGTCTTGCTCTAGCTTTTACAACACCGATACGACGGAAGAGATGTGCATGAATTCATATTTAGTTGCCAAGTCAACAAATCATTCAGTCTATACTTCTAACAAGATCCATTACCTTGTCTTAAACCAGAGAATGTTATTTTCTTCTATAATATACTTCATATAATCAGTTTGCACTGACCCCAAATCTCATAACCTCATCTCACCCAGTACGAACTGCTCAGGCGATAAGCCACCTCAAACATAATCAAAAGTCCTACAAGATGACACAATGTGCCAGTAGGCTACTAATTCGTATGTAATACAAAAGGAAGGCGAACACTAGAGAGAACTATTCAACTCTCACACTAACATGGACTTCCTCAGAAAAATAGGAAACGGAACACATAAAAGCAATTATAGACACTGAAATAAACATCACACTGTTGCGGCGTGCAACCCGATCCCAACAATATAACCATGGTGGCGTGCCACCCGATCCAAACAATATAACCATGGCGGCGTGCCACACGATCCAAACAATATAACCATGGCGGCGTGCCACACGATCCAAACAATATAACCATGGCGGCGTGCCACCCGATCCCTGTATAAAACTCACACAAGGAGCCATACGTCGAGCTGAATAGCTCATCACATCAAAATGTTGAATATCGATCATAAGCATACTAAGGTGCATGATATCAGACACAAGGAAACATATAGCGCTATAGGCTACAAACTCAAGTACAACTGAGGTGCGATATAAGATCTGAGTCTCAAGAGCCATCATGCTCATATAACATCACCGCTGAGCGGAACCTCAACACATAAGGGACTTACCAAGTCGTCTCACAACTCATACGGCGCAATATATCTTTACATGAATTAACTAACCGCGAAATAAGATCGCGACTATCCCTCCACAAAGGGCGCATTGCTGGAAGAAACACAACCGACCTGATGCAAGGCTCACTTCCACATTTAAATCTATCCACCGACCTTAAGTCTATCCCGGTCGTGCCAAGCTAAGTCAATAATATTTCACAGGTCTATAACCCAATAAGCAGAGTGCCCTCCAACATAAATTCTCAATTGAATGATATCACCAAAATCCTCATACTTGGTTTAAATTTCTAACCAATCAGGTGACTACAAGTCACACCTATACAATCTTCTTGTGGGTCAAGCTCCCACTATCTTTCAAATAATTAAACGGGCCTGCACATTCAAACCCACCGGCTGCGCTGACACTAAAAGCGATCAGGAGTCCCCAATCCGGGGTGCAAAGCCTTTCTCGCAGAACACCGATCTCAAATGATACCGATGTTAATACCCATCTTACTCAAAACACCGAAACTCCTTTTCTGCTCATCCGAGCTCTTTATATCACATTCATTGACCAAACTGTGACCTTGGTCCTTACTTCAAATTTCATACTACTCACTGCACCCCACGTGCCGATATACGATAGACACAATTTCCATCATAGCTCTAGAACTGACGATAGGCTAATACTTCATCACATAAGACCTTCCATTTAACTCACTACAGGAGAGCTATAACAACATACGTCGAATTCTCATAGCCATCGAATATGCCAATATCTAAGTAGTGGTCCAAGCCACCATAACCCTTCCCGAGATCTGCCTACTCATAACAGGCCCCTAACAGACGAATACTTTAGAATAACATCAATCACCGCGGCCGACAAGTCTCAAATGTACCGCCACAAATCACATGCATAATTCGATCACGTTGCATGAACCGATCATTGACACCAATACGCCAACTCAACTATGGCTGATCAATCTACTTCCTTCCAGGTTATCCTTGATTTCCTTAGAAATGTTAATATCTTCCTTCAATACCTAACTTATTCCAACCGCACTTACCCCGAAGTGACCTTAAATCACGAGGCCATGCTATCTCAAGAACGACGACCATTTCATGTCTCTCAAATACTACACCACAAGTCAAAACATCATAGATCGTTTTTTTGCCTTTCTTCATAAGTTGCTTCAAAAGCTTGAGCCTTAACAGTACTTATAGACTCAGAATTATCATGCACCGCACTTTACCTCTTGAATTCACTAGGACCGCTATTGAGAACCATCCGGCCCTGACTTGCCCCAGTACGCAACCAACACTACCGAATTTCTTTATAACATATGCGTACCCTCTCGATAAAGCACCTAGCGGAATCACTTCCCGCGAAGCCTGCACCTATACGAGGCATAAATCATGAATTTTCCCTCAAGTTTGAACATGAGCCAGTAAGGCTAAACATAACATTCATTCAACAATACATATACTCAAATTACCACACATGGTCCTTTTCCCGTGGCTGCAATAACCCATTAATACGCTAGTATCCAGAATTCACGCAAGTAATTAGCCATGCGACCCAAATCATAAGCGGTGAGACTCTCCCACTAGCTCAAAGCCACTATTATACGACTCTCGAGCACATTAGAAACATTCACTCAAGTCATCTACTCTTATTCAACTGCAATTCACTTGAACCTACGAACATAATCACTTGTGCCCTATTAGCACTCTGACCCCATAGGGTATGACCTCATTCCGATACAACCAAACATTACCCCGCTCCATGCACCGAGCATTCTCTACCAACGACACCTTAAAACATACTATGATTCTCACACACCTACGAAGCACCATGTAGCCCTTGTCGAATATTTCCTTGCTGATAAAAAAAAATGTAGAGTTTATTAGGGACACAGGAACATCCAAAGTCCCAACATCATACCATACGAGCCTCAACTCTTGCCCATCCGCAAGTTTTCAAGAACTTTTTTTTTTTTGAATAGCACCTAAATACATCGCAGGCCAAATCTGATATGACACATGACCCATAATTAGATCGTTGATAGTGAAATCCTTTCACTTAGCACGAAGCCTTAAAGATACATTTTGCTAATCCACGACAATAGCCTTTATCATATGTACGTCTTCATCATAAGATAGCCCAAGACATTGGTTTGGTACATGTCCTTCTTAAGACAGTTAAACTCATTTCCCCCAGTATCTCTGCTGGCTGAATTCTTCGCTAAATAGATATCTCATATGAACCATATAGTCTTTATTACCACCAACTATCTTTAGATCTACATCCACCTTGTGATTCTACCATTGCTGTGATGATTTGGCAGTTAAGTAAACCTTCTCACGACCGTATTATCAACCGAATGCCAGAACCTAGTGCACCCCCATGTGCACAATTGAAGGTCTCTCAGTTCTCTTGCATTATCGATATGGACGACACGCGGTAACAATAGATGAGTAAATTCTTGACTCCCTTGAGATCTCTCTGCAGCATCACGAACCGTCGGCGCATACTTGATACCGAGTGCGCAATTTCAATACACGAGTGGATGCAAAAGAACATATGATATAGGCTCCAACTGTCAAAATATTGCACGACAAGGAATTCAAAAGAAATGAAGAGTTTTCTAAACAGTTACATAGCCCCTCGTAGATAAATACGGACGTGTCCGTATCGATCAGTGAGACTCTAAATAACCGTCTGTGTCCCGTGACTCCTATGAACCTAGAGCTCTGATACCAACTTGTCACGACCCTAGTTCACCAACCGTGAACCTATCATGACGGCACCCAATCTTCACGACTAGGTAAGCCTAACACATTGCGGAAATTACACGTTTATGAACTTTAAACAAGAAATAGCGGAAGATAATATAAATAGGAATGTAATCCGTGCCGCTTGGCACATACACTCGTCCAACACACTGTGTAAAAATACCACCAAGACCCGGAATCCCACGGGCAACACAGACTAAAAGAGAATATACAACTGAGGCTCTATGTATAAAGAGTATCTAACAACGAAATGAAGGAAAATCATCTACTAGCACTAGAATAGAAGGAAGGCCTCCGGATCCGCGGACGTAGCAGATCATACCTCGAGGTCTCCCAAAACGCTGCTGAATCACCTGGTGTGAGCCTGCCCTGATGTACCTGGATCTGCACAACAAAAGTGTGCAAAAGAGTAGCATGAGTACACCACGGCGGTACTCGGTAAGTGCCAAGCCTAACCTCGATGGAGTAGTGACGAGGAAGGTCAGGGCCCTACTGAGAAACAATAATATAATGATGAACACAAAATAAACAGTTTAAATGATAATAATTTCCGAAATAACCACATTATGATAATTACTGCAACTTGTCTACAATTAAGCTAACAACAAATAACCAATTCAAATAAACAAATCCGGGATCTGTGGGAATTGAACCCACAGTCCCATTCTCGGTACCTCCGGGTCTCCGGAATCGAACCCGCGGCCCATGTCTCGATAATATCTCAATAACTCGGGATCTCCGGGAATCGAACCCGCGGTCCACAAACAATATCACTCCGGGTCTCCGGGAATCGAACCCACGCCTCAGGATCTCCGAGAATCGAACCCGCAGGTCCATGTCTCGATAATATATCAATAGCTCGGGATCTCGGGAATCGAACCCGCGGTCTACAAACAATATCACTCCGGGTCTCGGGGAATCGAACCCACAGCCACGGGATCTCCGGGAATCGAACCCGCGGTCCACATCTCAATAATATATCAATAGCTCGGGATCTCCGGGAATCGAACCCGCAGATCCACAAACAATATCACTCCGGGTCTGCGGGAATCGAACCCACGGCCCCGGGATCTCCGGGAATCGAACCCGCAGATCCTATGTCTCGATAATATATCAATAGCTCAGGATCTCCGGGAATCGAACCCGCGGTCCACAAACAATATCACTCCGGGTCTCTGGGAATCGAACCCACAGCCCTGGGATCTCCGGGAATTGAACCCGCAGTCCACCAACACATCAAATAAAGAAAACACAGAGAGAGAATATAATATGTTAAATTACAACTTCACCGAAACTAGTGCCCACAATTTATCAAGAAGTTCAAGTAAATCAACTAGGCAATTAAGCATGTTGAATCCTAGCTAATCATGCTTTTCTAACTAATACCGGGTAACGGTAACGCTTTTATCAGCTAAGAGCAGGAATATCACTAATCGGACGATTCAAGTAAAGTGTGTGTTACAACAACCAGCGCATGTACACGCCCGTCACCTCGCGTACAAGGCATTTAAACTATCACATAATATCCTAGGGGTGAAAGTTCCCCACACGAGGTTAGACAAGCCACTTACCTCGACTCCGGTACAAAACCGCTAAGAGACAACTCTCTTGCCGCGAATGTCGGCCTTCACAGGTGTAGTATCTGATAAAAATCAATAGAATCACATCAAAATAGGCCAATTGGACATTACCCAACCAAAACAATTCAAAATACACCAAAACCCACAAGTTGCCAAAACCCGACTTTCGGTACGCTTCTCGAAAAATTACGAAATTTATATATTCAGGGTTCCTTATCTCAACACGAGTCCGTGCATATAATATTTATCAAAATCGAACTCCGTTTGCCCATTCAAATCAATGATTTTCTAAAGTTCAAGACTAGGGCTAAATCCTCCATAATTACCCCAAATTCCTCCATTTTCATATGATATAATTGCATAATATTACCAATACTAATCATAGTATGAGTTCATAGTTGATTACCCGATGTTTTCCCTTGATTTCCTCCTCAAAATCGCCCAAAATCGCCCTTAGCCGAGACCCCCAAATGTTAAAATGTTCTGAAATTTTCTAACTTCTGATACACTTACTTACAAGCGATTTTCGCTTCTGCGGAACATTTTCCGTTTCTACGCTCCCGTATCCGCGACCAAAGGGTCGCTCGCGGTTCCGGGCCTAGCCGGCCATTTCAACACTCGCGACATACGGACCGCCTGCGCGTCCGCCCGCGACGCCTCGACCGCTCCTCGCGGAACTTTCCGCTTCGCGGCTAAGTGTCCGCCTCGCGGACCCGCCTGCCGGCTAGCCTTCCGCCTCGCGATGCTTCCCCGCCAGCCCTCGGCGGCTTCTCGCGGCTCGATATCCGCGTCCGGCGGTGCCGCACCTGCGGGCTCCTTTCCGCTTCCGCGATCCCGGCGCTTCTGCGCTCCCTTATCCGCTTCTGCGGACTCGCTCCCGCGACCACATTTCCGCAGGAGCGAAAATGACAGAACCGGAACTCTCAACCTGAAATTTCCATGATTTTTCTCCCGTTTAACCATCCGAAAACACCCCGAGGCCCCGGGACCTCATCCAAACATACCAACACACCTTAATACCTTATTCAAACTTGCTCCAATCCTCAAAACACGTCTAACAACATCAAAACTCATAATTCGCATCGAATTCAAGCCTAAATTCCTTAAAACATTCCAAATTACACATTCAATCAAAAACCCGACCAAACGACGTCCGAATGACCTGAAAATTTGCGAACATATCCACAATCACATAACGAAGCTACAGGAATTGTCGGAATTCCATTCCGACCCCCGGATCAAAATCTCACCTATCGTTCGGATTCGCCAAAATCTCAACTTTGCCAATTCAAGCTTAATTCTACACCGGTCATCACAAAAATATTTCGGACACACTCCTAAGTCCCAAATCACCTAACGAAGCTATCCGAACCATAAGATTTGCATTTTGAGTCCGATATCAAAATTTCCACTTCCGGTCAAATTTTCTCAAAAACCTTCAATTTTCTATCTTTAGCCAAACGACTCCAAAATGACCCGCGGACCTCCGAATTCACTTCCTATCGCGCTCCCAAATCCAGAATAACCATACGGAGCTACTCCCAGTCTCGGAATCCCAAACGGACATCAATAACACTAAAATGCATTTTAAGCCAAATTGATGCAATTTCTTCTAAAATGCTATCTTCCATAATATGCGCCAAAACGCTCCCGGGTTATCCAAAACCCGATCCGGGCATACGCCCAAGTCCGAAATCATCATATGAACCCATTGGAACCTTCAAATCTCAATTCCGAGGTCGTATACTCAAAATTCCAATCCTAGTTCATTTCTTCGATTTTAAGCTTTGGAAATGAGAATTTTCATTTAAATTTGACTCCAAACTTCTTGAATTTTAATTCTGACCATACACACAAGTCAATATACTTGAGATGAAGTTGCTCGTGGCCTCAAACTGCTGAATGACGCGCCGTATCTCAAAACGACCGGTTGGGTCGTTACAATCTCGAGCAGATTTATTTGCTTTAGCTCTCTTAATCTTAGTTTCTAGGAGTCCAAACATCCCAACTTGTTATCTTTGAAGGAACATATTCATTTCCTTCTGTTTAGTTGGCCTATTTAGACCCCTAGAATTCCAGAAGCCGAGTCTATCCATTAGGGGATTGGGGTTGTGGCCCCCCCAAACAACTTTGTATTCCTTCCCTGCTCTCTGCTTTGTGTTCTTTCCTCATTCTCTTTCTCTTCTTCTTCATTCCTTCCATTGTTTCTGCCATTTGCTTCCATGATTTTATCTTTGTTGTGCTGGTCATTATTCTTTTTTCTCTATTTCTCCTACTATTTTTGTTCCTTCTTCATCCTATTTTTGTTTCTCCTTTAGTTTTTCATTATTCTGCTTGCTGATTTCCCCTTATCCTTCCTATTGTTTCCGCATTGTTGACCTGTTGATCCTCTGTTTTGTTATCTCCATTCCATTACCATTCTTTTCCTTTTCATTTTCATCTTTCATTTGTTTCTTGCATTCCTTACTGTTATGCCCATAATTCCCACACACATTGCAATATGTTGGCTTCCATTTGCTATATTATTGTACCCCATTCATTCTCAAACATTATCATTTCTGGAAACTCCTGATTTGCTTCTACTTCAACTAGGATTCTAGCAAATTGAAGTCTTTGCTTCGATGTAGTAGCTCTGTCAGCGTTCAGTAGTGTCCCTATCATCCCTGCTATTTTTGTTAGTACATTTTGCCCCAGTACTTTATATCTAGATTCATCAATCTGATCCACACTAGTATTTTTTCTACCATCTGTTTGTTAAACTTTATATCCGGGCTCTATGGCATAACTACCATTGGTTTCTTATTAAACATTTTTATTCCTTCTTCAACAGTTTTTTCCTTGCTTTCTAACGAATGAAACCTCACTATGAATACTCCTCGATTCATATGAGCTACCTTGTCAATTCCTAGATTTCCCCGTATCCTTTTGAAATATCCTTCTATCACAATTTGTGGTGGATTTGAGCCAAGCACATAACAAATCACAGCTGATTTCTAGTAGATTATTACCTCTATAATGTTATCCATGGTAACTTTTACATTTCCTGATTTTTATTTCCCTATTTTCTCAGTTAGGTCATATCCTTCGCTCATTTGTCCTTTTCCTACTACCTTACTCCAAATCATATCGGATTTTGCATGACTATATTTTGTATTAGAATTTAGTTCAATTACCTTAGTCTCGGCTTGTTCACCCCAAGATTTACTATTTGATTGGATTTTCGTCATTGCTGCTGGTGTCTCCATTGATTCCAGATCTAGCGGTGCAATTCCTTGTATAGCATTTACATTTTTGAATATCTTCGCTTCCGATGACTGTGGTACTCTTCGTGGATCTCGCCTTGTTTATTCAATCTTCTCTGTGCTCCTTCCTCCTCCTCTAGATTTGGACTTCCTCGCCATTTCAGTTAGCTTAGAGGGAGCTTAGTTTCTAGAGAGAGAAAGTTTCATCCTTATGGCTAAGAATAATATTAAGACAATTACCATAAAATTTTTCTTAAGGGTATATGCAATTACAGTAGAAGACATATGATATGCAGGACTAAGCTACAATATTAGTTACATATTAACTACTATATTAGTTTTATATAGCTTGTTTTAGTTATTACGAATTTAGTAACAAAAACGAACTATAAAGAATAGGCAAAATACATAAGTAGCCACTTGAACTATACACCAAATTCATGTTACACACTTTCTAAAGCGAATATCGATTTAGACACGCAACCTTTCAAAATTCTGTCCAGTACACACTACTTTTGCCAGATAAAATGCGTGTGTTTAACAAAACACACTAAGTGCATAAAACCTATGCATTATCTGTCCAAATCCTTATATACGCACACATGCCCAAATCGTATTTGTTATCCTTATTTTTCTTAAATTATTAGTTAAAATAAAAGATAAAGATGTCTAGAACTTCTTCCCTATTTGGATTCCCCCTGCCGTCTTTGTCATCCGGCGACAACTACAACACCATTTTTCTCTCCCGCGCCTCCCATCTCCTCCCCCTTTTATCTCCTTTAAGTAGATCTCGATCATAACTCATAATGTCGTCGGCGACCTCAAGCAACGCCGAGACCTCTGTTGCCAGGTCGTTACTTTCACTGTCAGTTCATGGCGGACGAGGTCAGATTTTTTCCGACGGGTTAAAGCTCTCATATCTTTCCAAGAAGTTGGTGGCTTTTCATTCAGATCTGGTCTCGTTTGGTTAAAATTGCAAACAATGGCGACCTCTATTTCCATCCACTGTTCATAGTCTCTTTCTCTTCCAGAAAAAACAGAGGCACCACACCATATTTCAATTATTCTCTTTATACGGAGATCCACTTTCTTCTTCATCTTTGTTCTTATTTACCACTATTTCTCCTTACTCTAAAAAGTTATTACCTTTTTTTTTGGTTTCTAGGTTTTGTTTGCTATAGAAATACCATTTTCACCGATGGATGTTACCACTGTTATTTCAATCGGTGAAAATGGTATTTCTATAGCAAACAAAACCTAGAAACCAAAAAAAAAAGGTAATAACTTTTTAGAGTAAGGAGAAATAGTGGTAAATAAGAACAAAGATGAAGAAGAAAGTGGGTCTCCGTATAAAGAGAATAATTGAAATATGGTGTGGTGCCTCTGTTTTTTCTGGAAGAGAAAGAGACTATGAAAGAGAAACTGGTCAACAAAAATTTAAGCATTTTTTTTATTTAAAAATATTATTAACACGTGTCATGATGTTATTGGTGCGTGACACTACACATATTCTGAGAAATTGGTCAAGAAAAAAGTAGTGTGTACTAGACATAATTCTGAAAGGTTTCATGTGTAATATGATATTCGCCCTTAGAAAGTGTGTAACAGAAATTTGGTGTAGAGTTTAGGTGGCTACTAATATATTTTACCTAAAAAAATATGAAATATAAGTGTAATGTTAAATTTATGACTCATACACTTTAAATTCCGCTCTGACTATGATGTAATAACTTAAATACCAATAATTAATTACTCTCTCTCCGGTTCTTTAAGTAATTTGTCGCCTTTTTTTGTGTCCGTAATATTTGTTTTTTTCAAATATCAAGAAGGAATTAATTAATTTTTTTCAAAGTTGCCTTTAGAGAGCCTAGGAGTAGTATGTTATATTTCAATGAGCAAATTAAGTTTAATATGATTAATTTTATTATAATTAATGCTAAAAGATGAATTTATTAATATGTGTTTTAAGAGCTAAAAATTACTTAAAGTGGACCGGAGGGAGTATGATTTAAGGGTTTTGTTGGGTTTTAAATTAATTATAAGAGCTACTCCATTCGGTTCACAATAAGTGACCAATTTGCTTTGGGCACATCCATTAAGAAAATACTATACCCTTAATTATGTGGTCGTAAGAAAACTTTTTAGGAATATATATATAAGGGTAATTTTGTAAAAGCAAATTAATTTTTTTCTTGATTATATAAATAGACACTTATTTTTGACCAAAATAAAAAAATAAATTGGCTATGCTATAAATAGAATTCTATTTATGATGAATGTCTATATTTGGAGAGATTTTAGGGTTTATTATTTGGTGGCTAAGTCACCATCTCCCTATAAATAGAGGGTTATATTCCATTGTAAATCATCCCAGACTTCAATAAGAATTCCCTCTCTCTACTTTACTCTGCAATACTCTTCTTCTTCTTTTATTATTTCATAATACGTTATCAGCACGAGACTCTAACTAATTGAGTAGAAGCTTTGGGATTGAGCACAATGATTGTCAATTGCTCCATGAACTTCCTTCATGATTAAATTTTAGATTTAAGGTAAGTATTTTACTTTTCTCTTTCAAATTCTTGACATTCTATTATTTGATTTTAAATACAAGCAAAGACAATAAATTTTGATTGCAACTCTAATGGAGTTTGAAAGAAATTATAACCACCCAACGTGGTAAAGTTTCTATGCCTTGCCATGATTAAATTCAAGTATGATTGTGGGCAAAGAATTGAAAACCCGTCCTATTGAATTTGCTCCATTCTCATTCCCTTTAGAGAATGTGATAGCAGTATGTGATAAGTCTGAAAGAAGATAAAATTATTACCGTAAATGTATCAATGGATGTGGACGTGGCAATAGACGAAATTATAATCGTCATCATTGTGGTAATGAGAATAATAAGTATTCTCAAAATAATCCTTCACTTTGTGAAAGTAATATTTGTCATCGATTTGACATGAGATTTTATAGATGATTGTGGTCCATTCATGATGTGAATGTGACAACATCTTATTTATGAATACATATTCATTCTTCAAAGAATATGAACGTGCTAATGGTAGTGAATATACCACACTCACCTCTAGAAGAAGGTTTGAGATGATACTATAAATAATGTCATTATTATGGCATAAATGGTCATTGGTCACGTACCTATTGTACGCTAAAATATTTTGGCATTGTGATTATTAAAAGACAACGGTAATGCAAGAAATATATCTTGCATATAATTTTGACCATACACATAATGATATAACTTTCTCTTTAAAAGAGATATTCACCACATGGATGTTGATGAATCTGTGGTAGTACAAAATTAATTGAGAGCTTTGGAAAAGCCAATTATTACTATTTTGGAGAAACACAATTAATTATCAATAATGTATTATTTTGTAGTACGTCTCAAAGAAACTTATTCAATTTCCAAAGTATACGCGAAAGCGGTTGATTATATTGAGACTATAAATAAAGGAAAGATTTAATATCTTCTATTACTACAACTTGTAGCGGGGTAATATGTATGTGAAAAGCTACCCACTTTATTCTCCAATTTATACTACATAAACAAAGAATACCACAATGAAGTGGATATTGATATAAAAACCAATATCATAATAAACTTGGAGTTTATTCATAATTGCACACATCATGGTGTAAATCTGAAGTTTATCAATATTGATAATTTATCTAGTTGGCATAATTGGTTTTGCCATATCAATTTAAGTATGACGTGCAAAAAGAATAGAGAATTCACATGGGTAAATATTAAAGAACTAGAAAGTTCTTTACGAATTCTCTTACATTGCTTGTTCTCATTAATTAATTATCCAACTAAAATTGGGATTGAATTCCATGAATGCTGGAAATATCAAAGGTGAATATGAGCCCATTCACCCGCCATGTATACCACATAAGATGCATCTATGAGATGGTTACATGTGCAATTATTATTAACCCGCAACCTGGCCGGTGTGTGCGAGGTAACTTGCTCAATAATTTAATTTATAGCATATTCTAGATTTTCTATTCAAGAAGTCCATCTTGATAAGTTGGTTTACATCATAACTGGTTTAGCAAAATAATTTATTGAGTACCTCCTCTTAATAGCTAAACTATTGCTTATGAGAACAAAGTTATATATATCAGTTTGATATACATTATATACGAAAGTATATTATTTTCTCCCCTCACAAGTGGTTCAGGGTCAGGAACCAAATAATTCCATCTTATTATTATTGATGTGTAGTGTATATTTCGATTAACAACATAACTCACAAAGATAGGTTCTCAAAGTTGAGGAAACAAGTTAGTTTTTCTAACATGAGGGGGAGACAGGAAAAACAATTGAGATAAAGTTACGAGGAATGAATTATCGTTTCTATATCTAGATCCTCAATAAAATAATATGAACTTGAAGTTCATAAAAGGATAATCCATGTGCAATTTATTGCAAAGCATGCCAGACGCATTTGCTGACTCAAAGAATGTAACTATATTCTCAATGCAAATGCTCATATTAAGTCCTAGAAGGACAAAGTCCATGGTACGCTTAAAGCGTAAAGACAATCAGTTTCAAATAAAGTTCTTGATAAAGAAGATGAGCAAATGATCAAAATGATCATAATAAAGGAGGCAAATGATCTAGAAGATCACATGACATAACACTTCATAATATCTCATGAGAGAATCAGGTACCTGAATATATGAATGAAGAGATCTCTATGTTATGTCATTATGAAAATATATTGAAACTGATATAAAATCTTTGTTGACGTCAACCTTCAAGAAGCTAGTGCACAAGATTGGGATGTGAAGGCTCAAAGATGTGAATTGATGCTCTCATGAGGGGGAGTTAATGCACGTTGTACTCTTTTTCCCTTACAATGTTTTGTCCCACTGGATTTTCCTTGCGAGGTTTTTAACGAGGCAACCAAAAGGCGTATTACTAGATATGTGTACTCTTTTTCCTTTTCTATAATTTTTTTCCAATTGGGTTTTATTTTAGTTAAGATTTTAACGAGGCACATTATCTCTTGAATAGATATTCAGGGGAATGTTATAAATAGAATTCTATTTATGATGAATGTCTATATTTGGAGAGATTTTAGGGTTTATTACTTGGTGGCTAAATCACCATCTCCCTATAAATAAAAGGTTATATTCCATTATAAATCATCTCAGACTTCCCTCTCTCTACTTTGCTTTGCAATACTCTTTTTCTTCTTTTATTATTTCATAATAGGTTACTTATTATGGACCGGGCAAAGCAGCGTATTCGCATTCCAAATGAAAAAGGCCGCACAGCGCTGAAACTGAGGACCGCTAATCGCACATATGGACAGAAAAACCTTCCCCAATTTTAGCATAAATAAGTCTTAATTTAAAAGCTAAATACAGTTGACCTGATGACTAAAGGTAAGACTTGCCACTAGGCGTGTTTTTTGGTTTTAGAAATCCTAAGTCAAACTAGGGTTTGGAATGGTAGGACACACCACTAATATACTGAATCTCATTAAAAATCTTTGAAGATAATTAAATTATAATCTATACCACACCAAGCTTTCTAGATCTTCATATCAATAAGCAATTTCTTATATTATAATGCGAATAATCACCCCATTATTTAATTGTGTTTCCACTGATAGATCAACTGAGCTTGTTCATATTTGTCACCGCTTCCATTTATACCTGATATATTCAATCGAGCTTGTTCATATTTGGTTAGGCATTTGCTATTTGAATACTTGCTAATTCAATCAACTCTGATGTATTCACAGCTTCATTTTACTCAAATAAGCAAAGGAACAAGTAGATAGAAAAATATTCATTATTAATAATCGAAGCGAACCATTTGATTTTGTTGTTCATCTCACAAGTGAGTTCAGTGGAGGATAGTATGTACGCAAATATTGATTCTGCTATGAGAGTGCAGAAAGACTATTTCCGATATACTTTCAACTCAAAAATGGTTGTTCATCATATATTTTAGTTTAATTACGTTATTCTTTTCACAAGAAATTAAATTATTAAAAACTCCACACTAGAAAAATAATAAAGCAGAAAGAGAAACCAAACTAACTACTAATAGGTACACCGACAAAAATGGCCTACATTTCTGGATTGGCATTTGGCGATATTAATTCTACAATTCCCTTTATCCACACTGCGAGTAGTGGAGTACAATTTTCAGTTTGTTCTTAAAAGGACTGAAACCAAACTAACTAATGCGCACTTTCTATTCCCGAAGACAAGTTATATTCAATCATTTTCTAGCAGTGATAGCAATTTATGTCAAACTATATTGAAATTAATTTATGACAAACTATTTTTTTTTTTTTTGGTGATTTATGATTTCAGAACTTAATTAGCTAATTAGAAACTCATCAATAGAAAAGAAAGTAAAAAAGACCCACATTTGGTAAAGCCGAAGCCAAAACAAACATTAGGGTTGTGAGATATTTTCGTTTTTTCTTCTTCTAATGCATGCTACTTTTAAGATGTTTCTAGGTAACCCACGATTAATGTAAATTAATTACTGATTTGGAATGCACTATACTGACATAATATAAAAATAATGGAAAGTCAACAGTGAACTTTTAACAGCTGGATCTTTTTGCCAATCTGTATCTTTGACTCCAGAAGAAGCATTTCTTTAAAGGAACAATCAAATCTAACAAATGAAAGTACAGTAATGGCCCTAAGTATGGGCTTTCTTGTTTCTAGTGTACAGCTTAAGTCTTTATGCGTCAGTTCCCTTATTTGCTGCTTCTATATGCATTTGACCTCCAAACTATTACTTTTCACACACAAAAAAACTAAATACTATGCATATATAGAGTTAGGAAACTACGTAGCAAGTTTTTGGAGTATAAAAGAATAGGCGTCTAAAAAAGTTGGGCACAATTTTATATATAGCATATATACTACACATGCTCAGAGCCGGCTAGAGGGTAAAGCCAATGAAGCAATGGCTTTAGGCCCCAAAAAGTTTAAGGCCTCTAAAAATATTTGGCTTTAGGCCTCCAATATTTTTGAGCCGCCCCTGACATGCTATATGTAACGGCTAATTAACCCGTCAACTTATAGCGCATGTATTACACTAGTATAGCGCATGTATTACACTAGTATAGCGCATGTATACATGTGCTATACACTTATTAATTAGTATAGCCAGAGACAGAATCTCAACGAAGGGAGTTTAAATAAAAAAATTATAGCTAGTGGGAATTGAAACTCATGATCTTATGTAAATATTGAACCCTCTTAACCACTAAACTACACTTATGAATTATGTTAAGAGTGTTCAAAACATAATATACAAAAGTAAAAAACAGATTTTGCATTATATATACAGTATAATTTTCCAGCGAAGGAAGTTCGGATAAATACCCTTGTGCCCCTAAATCCGCCCCTAAGTATAGCGCATTACTACATGCGTTATATGCTCAATTTTCTTGAATTTTGAATAATAACTTTAATAATTATATGACAAAGCACATATTGTATGCACATTTCTCAAGTGCCAAAAGCACTTTAGTTGCTTGCTTAGGCGAATCTTTATTTTTGAAGAGATCATTCTTTAGTGAATTTGAAATAATTTACCTTTGTTCTTCAGCATCCTTTATATTTTCCTTCATCTTCATCAATCTATACAAAGTCTCTTTGAATCTTTCGACGATGACGGATGAGCGAAGAGTTAGGATTGCGTTATATTGAGGTGACGAATCTGTGGTCAAGAATAACTTGGTGTACTATATAGTTGTTCTCCATACTGTATTGTTAAGCTGCCACTCATATTGGAGTACCAAATATTGGTAGCTCCGATTTGTATAAGAATGGGAGTGAGTAGACGTTCATTGAACCTTAAAGTAACCAGAAGATATCCATATTCACTTACTCCATAAGGTGTGACTTGTTATGCCGAGTTTAACAACGATGACTATGAAACTCTGGAAAATATTTTAAGGACTCAGGATGAACACAAAGATGTTCTTATGATAAACATGCTGGAAATGTATGTAAAGTCCGAAGACGTCAACATGACTGATGTTTCGCAAACTACGGCTAATACTCAACCATCTAGAGGTGTTTTCGGAGTTGTTTCATTAGTTGAGGCTCCGTATGAGAGAGTCTGGGATGACTTAAATTTATCTCCACGGGTTAAGGAGGAGCGAGGACACAAATTCTTGTGAATGCATCAGCATGGAAGATCGCCAAGTTTACATAATTCACAAGCTAAGTGGTAAATTACAACTTGCTTTGTTACAGTGTATCTATGTATTTTATGTGTATAATAATAACTCGTATATCATTTATATGAGTTACTGATACAGATATGAATTTTACTAGTTATAAACTAACCAACGGTGGGAATCTACCTACTTCTGGACAGATGGATCATGATAGCCCATCCTCGATTTATCAACAATTTGATAATGTGCATTATGGGTTATCTACAAATTATGAGTGGTATGTTTAAGTGTTAAAGTTAATCTGTTGAGATATTCAAAATATTAATTATTAGATTAGTTGTGTAGGAAAAATGAGCAACATAACGTTCTTGTCCTAACTCAGTTGGGCGATGATGATATTCTGAACCAAGATATGGCAGATGCATATAGTGAGGAAGATGACCGTGACTATGACAACAATGCTGATGAGTTAGGCATTGAAGCAACCTTCTCCGATGAGAGTGACAATGAGGAACCGTCATTTTTAGATGAAAGTGACAATGAGCAATCAGATTTGATAATGGAGAATGATGCTACCACTCAACATGTATGCAAACTCCACCCACCGTGATACCAACGGTGTACGAGTAACGTGTGCTATTTCATTCATGAGAGATTCACTACATTGATCACTTGCCAGGTATGTCGGATATGATTTCCTCACAAAAGATCCTGATAAAATTCGTAAAGCAATATGGGATAAAAGTAGACCAATTGAGCTCTAACAAAATAAGTTTTTCAATGACAAGGCTCGCCTAGTCGGGGTGCGAATATTCAACATAAAAAACTATCGTGAGATTGAGGTTGCTGAGTCATCTAAAAATATATTTAAGGTGATTTCTAGTTGATGGGTCCAAGGTTGTAAATGGATGTTTTATTGAAAAATATTGAAAACTAATATGTGGGTGGTGGGAAAATACATTGGAAAGCATACTTATAATAAGGACACATACAATGAAAATTATTTTAACTTGAACGTTGATTTGATATACTTGTCTTGATTTCACAAATTGAATCATCTATAAAGTACGAGGCGAAGGAGTGTATAACATCTGTTGCACAAGTATATGGGTGTACGATTACCAAAATAAAGACATTTCTTGGGCGTAAACGTGCATTTGAGATTGTTTATGGCAACTGATAAGTCATTTGCGGCTCTACCAGTGTACAGGACTGCATTGCAACACTTTAATATAGGTGCAGTTGTATCAATGAAAGCATGAACGACGTCCTGACATTTCAAAAATTATATTCAGAATTGTGTTTTAGGTATTTAAACTATCCATTGATGAGTTTGTTCATTGTCAACTGGTAATCTCCATAGGCGGCACACATGTGTACAAGAAGTATGATATAAAGATGTTGCCTTCGGGTAGATGCTAATGACCAAATATTTCCTCTCGCCTTTGCTATTCGTGCTAATGACAGTCAAGAGACTTGGACATGATTTTTAAATTACTTGAAAGAGTACATTGTGAGACAACGTTAAGGTATTTAGCTAATTTCTAATCAGCATGCATGGATTTTAAATTCTGTGCGTGCTTGGATGAATAAA
Source organism: Nicotiana noctiflora (assembly GCA_032618575.1). Lineage (NCBI taxonomy): Eukaryota > Viridiplantae > Streptophyta > Magnoliopsida > Solanales > Solanaceae > Nicotiana > Nicotiana noctiflora. Next base: position 110,129 of record JASVEL010004704.1, on the reverse strand, counting down.
AAGAGTCGTACGACTACCACCGTTACCATGTTAGGAACTTGAAGGCCAACTTCCAACGAGCTTATTCAAACATGTGGTTACATGATCAAATGTAGATGGCAGCAACAAATCATCAAGAGAGGAAATTTATGATGTAGATGGAATTGATTAGGTAGGAAGAGGTTCGAGCTATTCGTTTGTTGAGGGATCTTGAGGTTGAAAAATGGACTCTGCATAAGGACGGTGACAGAAGATACGTAATTTTAATTATAAATGTAACTTTCAATGGATTGTTGAAGTCAGCTCGTGGACTGTTAGTCATCGCCATGGTGCAAATATCATTCAAACAGCTAGCAGAGAGCTTCATCGATAGACCCCGCAGTACATCCTGGTTGGACCCAGGACATCATAATCTAGCCCTCTATAATCACACATTTCTCGTATATCTTTACTATTATCAATAAGACCACTTGCTTGATTTCTACAATATTAAAGCACTCCAATGTCTAACATCTACGATAGATATTTTGGTAGGTTCTCCCACTCCACAATTGTTGGGAGAACCTGATAATCAAGACTTCTTTGTAATTTTTCATTCTCTAATAAAGTGTCTTCTGTCCTTTGGAGGTAGCTAAGATCATCTAGTGCATGATGAACGTTTAGAGCCTTCTCCATCTCTAAAATATCCTTCATCAAATACCGAATAACCTCTGGTTCATCCCTGTGCGTGGAAGTATTGAACGTTGCCAATAATGCTTGTGGTACAACTAGACCATGCCAACGGCATAAGACCTCATAATCACACCTTTTTTTAGTGCAGAGGAACCCATTGTAGGTTTTTACCCCAAATTTGCACACCTTTAATTTAGGCTTTGTTAAATCAGTCTCCCCTCTATAACGTGTCATACAATTTTTAGAACTACATGTATATTAATGATTTTATTTTCTAAGGAAGGTAAAACACCATACCGCTTATTATCCACCAAATCAGTACATCGGGCAAATAAATAAAGTAGTCGACATTTAACAAATAATTATTTACATTCAATTGCACAAATCAATTCAATATTATTAATAAACAAAAAATTCAGATATTTCTCCAATTAAAAAATATTCAACAAAATTAATAAACAAATAAAAATGTCTAGCTAAATTTCAAAAATGGAAAAAATGACAAATATCACCAAACATCTCAAATTATACATATTTATAAATATTCCTCATTTTTTATTCTGGAATTAAAAAAATTAAATTTCTTTTATAATTTGTGGAATTTACAAAAAAGAAAAAAGAAGCGAGTTGCACAAAAGACCCAAAATAAAGTGGGCATTAGTTAATATACACGTAATACACATAATTTGAATTGTTTATGTGAAAAAGTGTTAAGAAATACCTATATTTTGAAGATTTTTGAAAAGTTTAAATGTAAATTTGGACCTTCTGTTTTATTCTATTCCATGAATCTACCTTCAACTTAGGAAAAAGTATAATTCTATATAATTTACACGACCCCAATGCACGAACTATCCCAAAATAGTAACTAATAAATTGTAAATTGCACATAGTACTAAAAGGACAATGTAGTACCTGTGACGACCCAAAGGGTCATCACTTGTTTATTTAATCATTCCGAGCTTTTGAGGCCTTGAAAACCTCATTTATAGTTGCCTCGATTTGCGTGCACAATCCGGGCACAAAGCTGGAAAAGATTTATGTTGAAATATGTGAAATATGTGAAAAAGTAGAAGAATTTTGATATTAATATTGATATGGTTGACTTTGGTCAACATTTTTGGTAAACGGACCCGGATCCGTGATTTGACTATTTCAGAAAATCCGTAGAAAAATATGGAACTTGGGCGTATGCCCGGAATTGAATTCCGAGGTCTAGAACCCCAGTAAAAGAATTTTTCTCGTAAATTGTTTTCTGAAAATGTTTAAGGAAAATGAAACTGAATTTTTATTAAAAAGTACTGGTATCGGGCTCGTATTTTGGTTCCGACGCCCGGTACAGGTCATATATATTGGTTAAGCGCTTCCCGTAAAGTTTGGTTGAAAACGGACGTCGTTTGACGTGTTTCGGCCTTAAATTGGAAAGTTTGGAAATTATGAAATCTTAAAGAGTTCTTGAGCTTTAAGGCTCAATTCATGGATTTTGATGTTATTTTAGCGGTTTGATCGCGCGAGCAAGTTCGTATGATGTTTTTAGGTTAGTGTGCATATTTGGTTTGGAGCCCCGAGGGCTCGGGAGTGTTTCGGAGGTGGTTCGGGGTGTTTTTGAACTTAAGAAAAACTGCAGAAATCTGCAGCAGGCATTTCCTCATCGCGTTCGCGATGCCTTGGTCGCGTTCGCGAAGAACATTTCGTTCCTTCTTCGCGTTCGCGTCCTGTTGATCGCGTTCGCGATGCCCAGCATTTTCCTTCATCGCGATCGCGGACTCCTTCTCGCGTTCGCACAAAGTAAATTGAACCAGTCATATTTTCCTTCACGCGTTCGCGTGTCTTAGCCCGCGTTCGCGTAGGCCAAATTTGAAGCCCAGTATTTTCTTCTTCGCGTTCGCGACTCACCCTACGCGAACGCGATGGCCCGATATTTTCCTTCATCGCGAACGCGACCAGGGAGTCGCGAACGCGTTGAACAAATTATTGCCCAGTGAATTTAATCCCAAAACAGAACACTTACGGGATTGTTTCCATTTTTCACAAAACACTCTCTTCTCCACAACTTTTTGGACGGTTTTTGAGCGATTCTTCATTAAACTTCTCGGGTAAGTGATTCTTAACTCGTTTTCTTCATTTTCCATCAATATTATTTGAATTCCTAAGCCTAAATAGGTGTAAATGGGTAGAAAAATTAAGAACTTAGTATAGTGAGGGTTTTCAATGAATTTACGATCTAGACTTCGTTTTGGAGTCGAATTTAAGAACAAATTGTATATTTGAACTCATGGAGGATTGGGTGAACTTATTTTGGTTCGAAACTTGAGTTTCGATTATGTGGGTCCGGGGTCGATTTTTACTATTCCGGGCAGAATGTTGTAAAAATCATATTTAGCAATATGAACTAGTTTGTTAAGTAGAATTGATGATATGAAATCAATCGTGTATAGATACGGTTGGATTGGAGTCAAATTCGAAAGGAAAAGGCATTGCTACGGATTGAATCGTTCGTGAACTTTCGAGGTAAGTTGTTTGTTCTATCCTAGTTTGTAGGAATATGAATTTGGTTATGAATAAATTGTTGACTAAGAATTATTGGTGTTATACCGGTAATGAAAGTAAATTGTTGAAACTATTATAAATTATTGGTTTAAAAACCGGTAACTATAAATATTGTTGATATAGAGATTATTGGCTAAATGCCGGTAATATATATATATATATTTATGAAATGGGATCGTGTGGTACGCCGACCACTTATATATAATAAGAAATGGGATCGTGTGGTACGCCGACCACGAAGTGATTTAAATCTTGGCATTGGCCATAGTTGCCGGTAGCCTATTGATATATTGGGAGCGGGTGGTACGCCTACCACAAGATATAATTTTGATATATTTGGGAGCGGGTGGTACGCCTACCACGAGATATAATTTCTGATACATTGGGAGCGGGTGGTACGCCTACCACAAGATATAATTTTGATATATTTGGGAGCGGGTGGTACGCCTACCACGAGATATAATTTTTGATATATTGGGAGCGGGTGGTACGCCTACCACAAGATATAATTTTGATATATTTGGGAGCGGGTGGTACGCCTACCACGAGATATAATTTCTGATACATTGGGAGCGGGTGGTACGCCTACCACAAGAGATAATTACTGTGACAGTTGGGAGCGGGTGGTACGCCTACCACGAGACATGAAATGAAAGAGGAAATTGAAACATGAAAGTAAGAATATTTTGGATATCTTCAGTTGTTGAATAATATTTCAGAGCAGAAGTATTTCTTTATAAATGTATTGTATATATATATATATATCTATATTGCAACCGTACAGGTTTAGGTAGGTGACTGGCCTTAGCCTTGTCACTAGTTCGCTGGGATAGGCCAGGCACTTACCAGCACATGGGGTCGGTTGTGCTGATACTACACTCTGCGCTCTTTTTGTGCAGATACAGGTTACGGACAACAGCAACGGCAGTAGCGATTTGTGGATTTTCCGACTACCGAGACTACGAGGTAGCCTTGCAGGCGTCCGCAGGACCCGTTGTCTCTTCTATCTATGCTTTTCATTCTGTTATCTCATGTAATTGAGATAAACAGCTTGTATTTTCTTTCAAACAATTATGTGTATTATTCTTAGAAGTTCGTGAGTATTGTGACACCAGTCTTGGGTAGTGTATCAGATTTGGAGTTTTCTTTATCATATTTGATTAAGTCTTCCGCTAATTTTGATTGCTCCGCTGTAATTTTTATGTTGTTAATAAGAAATTGGTTATTAATGGAGATGCAATTAATATTTGGCTTGCCTAGCTTCTATTTAGTAGGCGCCATCATGACCCCGATGGCGGGAAATCCGGGTCGTGACAAGTTGGTATCATAGCACTAGGTTGCATAGGTCTCACAACTCACGAACAACCTTAGTAGAGTCTCGAAGGATCGGTACGGAGACGTCCGTATTTATCCTTCGGAGGCTACGCAGTTAGGAAAATATTCTCTTTATTCTTTCCGAGTCGTGCGACTTGATCTTTTCGAATGTTAATTGAACTTCTACTCGTTCTTCCGCAGATGGTAAGGACACGTGCATCCTCATCTACCGACCAGCAGCCCGAGATCCCAGCAGCCGACGGCTCTCGCTGGGGCAGAGGCAGAGGTCGAGGTCGTCCCAGAGGACAAGGTAGGGGCGAACTCAGCCCCGAGCGAAGAAGACGAGCGGCGTAACCTCGTGTTCATATGAGGAGGAAATTCCGGCCCCGAGCAGCCTCCGGTAGGTCCGAGCTCGAGTCCCGGGAGGAGCTTTATTTTCACCGGATCTTCGGGATGCTTTGGTCCGGATAGCAGGTTTTATGGATCATGTCACCAGAGCAGGTTTATTACCGGTAGCACCAGCCACTTCTCAGGCGGGAGGAGGTAATCAGACTCCTGCTACGCGCACTCCAGAGCCAGTAATTCCCCAGGCTCAAGATCCTGTGATTCAGCCAGCTGAGGCGGTTCGGCCTATTATTGCGACTCCGTCTAATGATGGTGCAGCTATGTCTGCCGATGCGTTGTGGAGATTGGACAGGTTTACCAAGTTGTTCACTACCACATTCAGTGGTACTCCTTCAGAGGACCCACAGGACTTCCTATACAGCTGCCACGAAGTTCTCCGTACTATGGGTATTGTGGAGACAAATGGTGTGGATTTTGCTACTTTTCGGTTATCTGGTTCCGCCAAGACTTGGTGGAGAGATTATTGTCTATCCAGGCCAGCGGGATCGTCATCTTTGACTTGGGAGCAGTTTGCAGAATTATTCTTGGAGAAGTTCCTTCCAGCAACTCAGCGGGAGGTTATGCGCAGACAATTTGAGCGTCTTCATCGGGGTTCTATGTCTGTCACACAGTACGAGACTAGGTTCGTGGACCTGGCTCGTCATGCTATTATCATACTTCCCACAGATCGGGAGAGAGTGAGGAGGTTTATTGATGGCTTGAATCAGCCAATTCGGCTACAGATGGCTATGGGGGCAGGAACTGAAATCACTTTTCAGGAGGCGGCTAATGCAGCCTGCCGGATCGAGATGGCTCTGTCACAGGGAGCGAGACATGGATCGGATAAGAGATCTCGTAATTCGGGTAGATTCAGTGGTACCTCGTCTGGAGATAGAGATTTTTATGATAGAGGCCATCCTCCTAGGCCTTATCAGTCAGCTCTTCAGGTTTCTCATGATGCTTCAGGTGATCGTAATTCTCGGCCACGCTACTCTGATCAGCAGCCTATCAGTGCACCACCACTTCGCCATTTTCAGCAGTCGAGGGCTTGTTTTACGTGCGGTGATTTTAGGCACATTGCAAGGTATTGCCCTCGAGCTTCTGACAGATCTCACCAGCAGGGTTCTCGTGCCATGATTCAGGCCCCAGTTCCCTCACAGCCTGCCCAGCCAGCTAGAGGCGGAGGTAGAGGACATAGAGGTGGAGGTAGAGGTCATAGAGGTGGAGCTCGGACCGATAGAGGTAGAGACCAGCCAGCAGCTGATCGTCCTAGAGATACTGCTCAGGGTGGTGGGGCACAGCCCCGATGTTATGCACTTCCCGCCAGACCAGAGGCCGAGTCTTCTGACGCCGTCATTACAGGTATTATTTTGGTTTGTGATAGAAAGGCATCAGCATTATTTGACCCTGGGTCTACATATTCGTATGTGTCTTCCTATTTTGCACCATACTTGATTCAGCCCGGTGATCCACTGAGTGTTCCTGTTCATGTGTCTACACCAGTAGGCGACTCTATTGTGGTTGATCGAGTTCATCGGTCATGTATTATAGTAATTGAGGGTCTCGAGACCCGTGCTAATTTATTACTCCTAAATATGGTGGACTTCGATATTATACTAGGCATGGACTGGCTATCTCCGTATCATGCTATTCTAGATTGCCATGCCAAGACTGTGACTTTAGCCCTGCCAAATTCGCCTCGTATAGAGTGGAAAGGAATTTCAGGTCATACTAGCCGTAATGTTATTTCTTATGTTAAAGCTCGGCGTATGGTTGGAAAGGGATGCTTGGCTTATTTGGCCTATGTCCGTGATTCCAGTGCTGAGGTTCCTTCTATTGACTTTGTGCCTATGGTTCGCGAATTTCCCGAAGTATTTCCTTCATACTTGCCAGGTATGCCGCCCGATAGGGACATTGATTTTTGCATTGACTTTGGCTCCAGGCACTCAGCCCATTTCCATTCCCCCATACCGTATGGCTCCGCCGGAGTTAAAAGAATTGAAGGAACAGTTGCAGGATTTACTTGAAAAGGGTTTCATTAGGCCCAGTGTTTCGCCGTGGGGTGCACCCGTATTATTTGTAAAGAAGAAAGATGGTTCGATGAGAATGTGCATTGACTATCGACAGTTAAACAAGGTGACTATCAAAAATAAATATCCACTTCCGCGAATTGATGATTTATTTGACCAACTTCAGGGTGCCAAGGTATTTTCAAAGATAGATTTGAGATCTGGCTATCATCAGCTGAAGATTAGGGCATCTGATGTCCCTAAGACCGCGTTCCGCACTCGGTATGGACATTATGAATTCCTGGTTATGTCTTTTGGGTTGACAAATGCTCCAGCAGCTTTTATGGAATTAATGAATCGGGTGTTCCGGCCTTATTTAGACTTGTTTGTAATAGTCTTCATTGATGACATATTAATATATTCCCGCTGTCAGGAGGAGCATGCGCAACATCTCAGAGTGGCCTTACAGACTCTGAAAGATAGCCAGCTATATGCAAAATTTTCAAAGTGTGAATTTTGGCTAAGTTCGGTTGCATTCCTGGGTCATATTGTGACGGCAGCAGGTATTCAGGTTGATCCGAAGAAAATTGAGGCAGTCAAGAGCCGGCCTAGACCGACATCAGCCACAGATATTCGGAGTTTCTTGGGGTTAGCGGGCTATTATCGCCGATTCGTAGAAGGATTTTCGTCTATTGCAACCCCACTGACCAGATTGACCCAGAAGGGTGTTCAATTTGAATGGTCCGACGAATGTGAGGCGAGCTTTCAAAAGCTCAAGACAACCTTGACCACAGCACTGGTATCGGTTTTACCCACAGGTACGGGACCTTATACTGTTTATTGTGATGCTTCCCGTATTGGGCTTGGTGGAGTGTTAATGCAGGATGGCAAGGTTATTGCCTATGCTTCGAGGCAGTTGAAGATTCATGAAAAGAACTATCCAAGTGCATGATCTAGAATTGGCGGCGATTATTCACGCATTGAAGATCTGGAGGCATTATTTGTATGGTGTAGCATGTGAAGTATACACCGATCATAAGAGTCTTCAGTATTTGTTTAAGCAGAAAGAGTTGAATATGAGGCAGAGGAGGTGGCTAGAGTTGCTAAAAGACTATGATGTTACTATTTTATATCACCCAGGTAAGGCCAATGTGGTGGCCGATGCATTGAGTAGAAAGTCTGCCAGCATGGGTAGTCTTGCATATATTCCGGTCAGTCAGAGACCATTGGCTCTAGACGTCCAAGCATTAGCCAACCGGTTCGTGAGACTGGATATTTCTGAGCCTAGCAGAGTGTTAGCCTGCACGGTCGCTCGTTCTTCCTTATTAGAGCGTATCCGTGAGAGGCAATTTGATGATCCTCATTTGCGTGAGTCGAGAGATACAATACAGCGGGGAGGTGCCACACAGGTAAACCTAGATGATGATGGGGTATTGAAATTGCAGGGTCGAGTTTGTGTGCCCAATGTCGAAGGGATCCGAGAGTTGATCTTAGCAGAGGCCCACAGTTCGCGGTATTCTATTCACCCAGGCGCCGCGAAGATGTACCAGGACTTACGGAAACGTTATTGGTGGCGTAGAATGAAGAAAGATATCGTTGCGTATGTCGCTCGGTGTCTAAATTGTCAACAGGTGAAATATGAGAACCAGAGACCCGGTGGTGTATTCCATAGGATTGAAATTCCCGAGTGGAAATGGGAGCGGATCACTATGGACTTCGTTACTGGACTTCCTTTGACTAGAAGGAAATTTGATGCTATTTGGGTCATTGTTGATAGGCTGACCAAGTCAGCACACTTTATTCCAGTAGTCTGTCTCCTACTCATCGGAGAGGTTAGCGGAGGTTTACATTAGGGAGATTGTTCGTCTCCATGGAGTGCCGGTATCTATTATCTCTGATCGGGGTACGCAGTTTACCTCGCGGTTCTGGAGAGCGGTCCAGCAGGAGTTAGGCACCCAGGTTCAGTTGAGTACAGCATTTCATCCTCGGACGGATGGCCAGTCCGAGAGGACTATTCAGATTCTAGAGGACATGCTTCGAGCCTGTGTTATTGATTTTGGAGGCTCGTGGGACCAGTTTCTGCCATTAGCAGAGTTCGCCTACAATAACAGTTACCAATCTAGCATCCGGATGGCTCCGTATGAGGCGTTATATGGTAGGCGATGTCGATCACCAGTTGGATGGTTTGAACCGGGAGAGGCTCGGTTGTTGGGTACAGACTTGGTTCAGGAGGCCTTAGATAAGGTCAAGACTATTCAGGAGAGATTGCGTTCAGCTCAGTCTAGGCAAAAGACTTATGCGGATCGTAAGGTTCGAGATGTAGATTTCATGGTTGGCGAACGAGTATTGCTCCGAGTGTCGCCTATGAAGGGCGTGATGAGGTTCGGGAAGAAGGGCAAGCTCAGCCCTAGGTATATTGGTCCATTTGAGATTCTAGACAGACTGGGAGGGGTGGCTTACAGATTAGCTTTGCCGCCTAGCTTATCAGCCGTGCATCCAGTTTTTCATGTATCTATGCTTCTGAGATACCACGGCGATCCCACACATGTGTTAGACTTCAGTACTGTCCAATTGGACAATGATCTATCTTACGAGGAGGAGCCGGTAGCCATTCTAGACCGGCAGGTTCGACAGTTGAGGTCGAAGAGTTATCCTTCTGTGCGTGTTCAGTGGAGAGGTCAGCCTCCTGAGGCATCGACCTGGGAGTCCGAGTCTGATATGCGGAGCCGTTACCCACACTTGTTTCCTGACTCGGTACTTCTTTCTTTTGTCCGTTCGAGGACGAACGGTTGTTTTAGAGGTGGAGATTGTGACGACCCAAAGGGTCATCACTTGTTTATTTAATCATTCCGAGCTTTTGAGGCCTTGAAAACCTCATTTATAGTTGCCTCGATTTGCGTGCACAGTCCGGGCACAAAGCCGGAAAAGATTTATGTTGAAATATGTGAAATATGTGAAAAAGTAGAAGAATTTTGATATTAATATTGATATGGTTGACTTTGGTCAACATTTTTGGTAAACGGACCCGGATCCGTGATTTGACTATTTCAGAAAATCCGTAGAAAAATATGGAACTTGGGCATATGTCCGGAATTGAAATCCGAGGTCTAGAACCCCAGTAAAAGAATTTTTCTGTTAAATTGTTTTCTGAAAATGTTTAAGGAAAATGAAACTGAATTTTGATTAAAAAGTACCGGTATCGGGCTCGTATTTTGGTTCCGACGCCCGGTACAGGTCATATATATTGGTTAAGCGCTTCCTGTAAAGTTTGGTTGAAAACGGACGTCGTTTGACGTGTTTCGGCCTTAAATTGGAAAGTTTGGAAATTATGAAATCTTAAAGAGTTCTTGAGCTTTAAGGCTCAATTCATGGATTTTGATGTTATTTTAGCGGTTTGATCGCGCGAGCAAGTTCGTATGATGTTTTTAGGTTAGTGTGCATATTTGGTTTGGAGCCCCGAGGGCTCGGGAGTGTTTCGGAGGTGGTTCGGGGTGTTTTTGAACTTAAGAAAAACTGCAGAAATCTGCAGCAGGCATTTCCTCATCGCGTTCGCGATGCCTTGGTCGCGTTCGCGAAGAACATTTCGTTCCTTCTTCGCGTTCGCGTCCTGTTGATCGCGTTCGCGATGCCCAGCATTTTCCTTCATCGCGATCGCGTGCCTTAGGCCGCGTTCGCGTAGGCCAAATCCGATGCCCAGCATTTTCCTTCATCGCGATCGCGTGCCTTAGGCCGCGTTCGCGTAGGCCAAATCTGATGCCCAGTATTTTTCTTCTTCGCGTTCGCGACTCACCCTACGCGAACGCGATGGCCTGATATTTTCCTTCATCGCGAACGCGGCCGGGTTGTCGCGAACGCGATGAAGAAATTATTGCCCAGTAAATTTAATCCCCAAACAGAACACTTACGGGATTGTTTCCATTTTTCACAAAACACTCTCTTCTCCACAACTTTTTGGACGGTTTTTGAGCGATTCTTCATTAAACTTCTCGGGTAAGTGATTCTTAACTCGTTTTCTTCATTTTCCATCAATATTATTTGAATTCCTAAGCCTAAATAGGTGTAAATGGGTAGAAAAATTAAGAACTTAGTATAGTGAGGGTTTTCAATGAATTTACGATCTAGACTTCGTTTTGGAGTCGAATTTAAGAACAAATTGTATATTTGAACTCATGGAGGATTGGGTGAACTTATTTTGGTTCGAAACTTGAGTTTCGATTATGTGGGCTCGGGGTCGATTTTTACTATTCCGGGCAGAATGTTGTAAAAATCATATTTAGCAATATGAACTAGTTTGTTAAGTAGAATTGATGATATGAAATCAATCGTGTATAGATACGGTTGGATTGGAGTCAAATTCGAAAGGAAAAGGCATTGCTACGGATTGAATCGTTCGTGAACTTTCGAGGTAAGTTGTTTGTTCTATCCTAGTTTGTAGGAATATGAATTTGGTTATGAATAAATTGTTGACTAAGAATTATTGGTGTTATACCGGTAATGAAAGTAAATTGTTGAAACTATTATAAATTATTGGTTTAAAAACCGGTAACTATAAATATTGTTGATATAGAGATTATTGGCTAAATGCCGGTAATATATATATATATATATTTATGAAATGGGATCGTGTGGTACGCCGACCACTTATATATAATAAGAAATGGGATCGTGTGGTACGCCGACCACGAAGTGATTTAAATCTTGGCATTGGCCATAGTTGTCGGTAGCCTATTGATATACTGGGAGCGGGTGGTACGCCTACCACAAGATATAATTTTGATATATTTGGGAGCGGGTGGTACGCCTACCACGAGATATAATTTCTGATACATTGGGAGCGGGTGGTACGCCTACCACAAGATATAATTTTGATATATTTGGGAGCGGGTGGTACGCCTACCACGAGATATAATTTTTGATATATTGGGAGCGGGTGGTACGCCTACCACAAGATATAATATTGATATACTGGGAGCCGGTGGTACGCCTACCACGAGATATAATTTCTGATACATTGGGAGCGGGTGGTACGCCTACCACAAGAGATAATTACTGTGACAGTTGGGAGCGGGTGGTACGCCTACCACGAGACATGAAATGAAAGAGGAAATTGAAACATGAAAGTAAGAATATTTTTGGATATCTTCAGTTGTTGAATAATATATCAGAGCAGAGTATTTCTTTATAAATGTATTGTATATATATATATATATATCTATATTGCAACTGTACAGGTTTAGGTGGGTGACTGGCCTTAGCCTTGTCACTAGTTCGCCTGGGATAGGCCAGGCACTTACCAGTACATGGGGTCGGTTGTGCTGATACTACACTCTGCGCTCTTTTTGTGCAGATACAGGTTACGGACAACAGCAACGGCAGTAGCGATTTGTGGATTTTCCGACTACCGAGACTACGAGGTAGCCTTGCAGGCGTCCGCAGGACCCGTTGTCTCTTCTATCTATGCTTTTCATTCTGTTATCTCATGTAATTGAGATAAACAGCTTGTATTTTCTTTCAAACAATTATGTGTATTATTCTTAGAAGTTCGTGAGTATTGTGACACCAGTCTTGGGTAGTGTATCAGATTTGGAGTTTTCTTTATCATATTTGATTAAGTCTTCCGCTAATTTTGATTGCTCCGCTGTAATTTTTATGTTGTTAATAAGAAATTGGTTATTAATGGAGATGCAATTAATATTTGGCTTGCCTAGCTTCTATTTAGTAGGCGCCATCATGCACATAGTACTAAAAGGACAATGTAGTACACGACTTATCCCACGTTTATGGAGTGTTCGGGGAAGGATCGCACATTAAAGAGGCATGATGTACATAATCTACGTAATGATAATATCAGTGGCTAATGCTACAGCTCGATCCGTAATTTATAAAACACACAAATATAATTTTGTTGTTGCTCCGTGGTCTCATTTGTAAATTGTAGTGCTATAATTCGAATTTTGATCTCTTAGTTAACAGGCTGTTTCACATGTGCAGTATTATTTCTTAACCATCAACTTGTTTTGAAATTTCTGTTCTCTTTTCAATTGACATTAATAAGTAGCAAATTTTACAGAGGTAAAATTTAAAAAAAATCCGAGCAAGGCCACAGTGGTCCATTGGGGTACTTGTGTTTTGGCTTTGTTATGTAACAACATTAGGAAACTTCAGAAAGTCAAGAACTTTATTACTATGTTAGAATAAGTCGTGGTCCCTTTAATACAAAGAAGATAAGCATGGCCAAGTTGTAAAATAACTACTAAAAGAAAAAGGAACAAATCAAACTTTTCTCTTCCTTTTCTTTTATGGATAGCAAAAATGGAAATATAAATTAGGAAATTTTACAACCTATAGAATATGTTAGTATCATATTTATAATATATAAATACCTTTTTAAAATTTTACATAATATAATAACCTGTTTCAATTTATGTGAACCTATTTCCTTTTTAGTCCGTGCTAAAAAGAATGACCTCTTTCCTTATTTGGAAACAATTTACCTTTATGCAATGATTTATAGCCACACAAAATAAAGGTGCCTCATTTTACACCACAAGATCAAAAGTCTTCTCTCTTTTCTTAAATTTCGTGCCCAGTCAAATACCTTTTTAAAATTTTACATAATATAATAACCTTTTTTATTTTGTAGCAAAAAATTTAAATTTAATACTTTCCTATATTTAAGCCTTATTAGATGGTACAAAATATTTTTCTCTCACCAATTTATGGTATAACTCCTATTTTTTGTAAAATGACGCCGCTTAATACACCTTAATACACCTAATACAGATTCACCTTCCCATGATTTGCGCTGAAACATTACTTTTTCCCTGCTTAATACAGCTTAATACACCTAAATATAGATCATGATTTACAGAAATCCCTGTTTGTGCGGCGTCATTTCATGTTGCATTATTGAATACAATTCGTTTAATACACTATATATATCATAAAATAACGTAAAACATATTTATATCACGTAATATAGGAAAATATTTCTATTTACTGGTAATTAGGTCTTAATGAATGTCTTTTGTAAAAAATTCTCAATAAATAAACAATATTTTCTGTTTTTATTTCTTTCTGTAGTTGCTTTCTTTCGTCTACTTTATGCATGAAAAGACAAAACTGGTTTCGTAAATGTCAGCCATGATAAGTTGATAACATGATAATCGTCGAAATAATTGCTTCGGACGCGCATTTACATAAGCATTATCATTCGTTTTTTTTCTTTTATAACAATTTTTTTTTCCCACTTATGAACACAAAACCTGTCTATCTGTATAGCACTAAACGAAGCAGCCTCAACCTAGGAATCAGAATCTTGAAAGATCTGAAATTTCTTATTTTTTTCTTTTTCCTTAAAAAAAATACCCCTCTTAGTCTATTTTGCTGAATTTATCAGCCATAATGATTTTTCTATTGGACCTAATACTTCATGCATGTTGAACTAATAATTCAGAAAGAGACCTTTGTTTTTTGTCGGTCCTCTTTTTCTTAGGGTTCCTAAGTTCTATCAAATGGAACTGATTAGTTGTAATTCACAAATTTTTACGTTGGTTAAGGTCTTTTTCTTTTTTCTTTAGTTTTGTCAAGAACCAGAGTTTACACATACACTCTCTCTTACGCATTAATTATAAATCGCTAAACCACTATCTACCAGACAACCACATGCTATTTGTTAATAACTGGCCCCAAATTTGACATATACAAACTAATATACTACGATGAGATCTACATTGAGATATCAATTATATCATATTGTTAATTAATAACATGACTACCAAATTCAACATATATTTGTTATACTGTAATGAGATCTGTATTGAGTCTTTAATCTCATAGAATGTATTTGGTACGGAGAAAATTATTTTTAATATTTTTATTGGCTTAAATATCTTAGAAAATATTTTTCGATCTTACGATCAACTCATTTTACTCCACCCGCACTCTATTGCCGCCACCCCATACCCTAACCCCCACCATCCCCATGCCTACCCAATTCCCAACCACCCCCACTATTGTCACCCCTACTTCGCTACTGCCACCTTGACCCTAGCTAGCTAGGCCCCAATTGATCTACAACCCTAGTATATATTTATATATATATATATATACTTTTTTCTATCAAACCAAACATCAGAAATAAGCAAGAAAATCACTTATTTTTTATTTTTTTTTCCTTCGTTCAAAATACACCCATAGTGTTAATTGATGATGAAAATACAAAATTCAGCTTTGAACAGATATGACCATCATCTTGTACCTGAAGCTTAATTGCTAGTGATTAAAGAGTCATCGACTAATATATAGTATAAGAATATTTGAGAACTCGAAAAAGGAGCATAAGCCTCTTTAAGGAAAAAAAAGACCTAATTAAGTTAAGCTTCCAAATTCCGATGGTTCGGATATTTTTCACCGATCAATCAATTATAAAAGATTTTGTTGGATAAATTTTGTTGGATAAAAGCTGGAGCTAAATACAAGAAAAAAGAATATGATACATAGGAAAGTTGGTCTTTAAATAATAAAATAAAATAGATAAAGGAAAAACAAGGTGGTTTTGGACCTTTGGTAAAGGGCAAGTGAATGATATATATGATTAAAAGCTCAGAAACATGTGTTTGCAATGTGGCAATGACGACATTTAAGCATCAGAAGACGAAGGATGGAGACTCATCAAGTGATTTTGACTCACACAACATTGATTACCACTCACTACTGATTTTCAATGTCAGTTCACATCCGACTCTCACAAATTTAATTTGGCCAATTCGTTACAGACGTAGTTCTCTATATCAACATGATTTTTTCATTGACTACATTTTAAACTATTAAACGTGGACAATTTTATTTTTATGAAACATGCAATATGGACATATTTCTATCCAATTTCACTTTGAAAAAGAATATTTGACAGCAAAAACAAACGTATACTGGCGTTACTGCTTATTTCGATTGGACCAGCAAGTTAGCTAGCGTTCATTTGTATATTTTCTTGGATAGTTAATCTAAATAGTCGTGTATCTGACCGTAAGTATTTTGTTACAGTATCATTGTATAAAACTTTAACTTCTATAAACAAACCACGTAAAATAAAGTATGATCAGTTATTTGGAAAACAAGTTTCCTGCATTAATATAGTAAAATATTTGATAACGCATAATTCTTTATACAACATTTGTTATTTTATTTTGTTTTTAAATGACTTTTCAGTACTTGACCCTTCTTGTTTAAATTTTCATTAATTTGGTATTTATGCTTTCCTGAGCCGAGGATCTACTAGAAACAACCTCTCTATCCTCGCAAGGTAGGAGTAAGTTTGCGTACACACTACCCTCCCAGACTCCATGGTGTGGGATAAGACTGAGTATGCTATTGTTGTTGATGTTGTTGTTGTTAAGAGTAAAAATGGTGGCCCGATGCATGAAGTATTTTGTATTCACGCAGGGTACGGGGAAGGAGGAGTGTGATGTAGACAGCCTACCCTAATGCGAGCATCAATGGCTAATTTTACGGGTAGAACCCGTGACCTATATATCACATGGAAATGAGTTTACCGTGACTCCAAGACTCACAGTATAATAAAAGTTAGTTAAATTCGTATGAGAAATATGTTAATGTCTTTGATGAATGGAACTTGGAAAGGGAAAAGAGAGGTCCATTGTCCACCCTAGCAGAGGCTCAAAGTCTCAAAGTTGCATGTGAAGTGTTTTAAATAAGGGGTGAGAAAGGCTACTGTTTCCTTAGTGACTAAGAAGGGTTGTGTTTGTAGGGAGTGGGGGACACAGTGCCTAAGGGGTCTCTTCCATCTTTTTATAGTAATAGAAACCAATAATACAAACAAGTAGCATGTGGTCTCTCTCTTTGTATCATACCACATTTAATTGTGTACATGAACCATATGGCATTAACTGATTTTCTGATCTGAACCAAGCATTCCAACTGCTAAAACTTGATCATAATTTCCTGAAAAAATGGTAAGTTATGATTGTTACTTTTGCTCGCTTCTCAAACAAGGAATACAATACTTGAATTGATGAATCTGTTTAACCAAAATAGAGATTTCGATCAAAGCTTATTTCAAGAAGAACTCCGATTACTGATAATCAAATAAAAATAGAAATAAATGATGAAAAAAAAAGCTGAATAGAAAGTAAAGTAAATCAGTATATTCCAATAGTATTTCGTATCCTTACAAATGATCGGTTGTCCCCTTTTTATAGCTATCTTTAGGTAATACATTTTGTTTATGTCATAATAGAGTCATTATTGAAAATTAATGGCATTTAATGTAACGTTATAAATGGTAATCATATTTTTATTTAATACAGATTCCCTAACATTTTCTGTAATTAATGCCTATTAATTACTGACAATATGTATCTATACCTTTTTTTGCTATCAGGTTCATTCTCTTAACCCGACCTTCGAGCATAAAGAGGTTCGAGCATTTATCTTTCTTGAACCTCTTGTATTCCTGTCCGTGCCTGTTGTAGCTCGTGCCTCTTTAACTTTTTTTTTTATCAATCATCATCTTTTGACCAGTCCATGTGTCGTGACATGTCATTATTCAATCAATTCTATATATGAAGTTAATTTTTTCCAATACAGATAGTCCATCCGACTTGCCATTTATTCATCAATAGAATATTTGGGAAGTGAATTTTATTAAAGCAGGAATATTTGCCACCATTAATTCTTCTTTATAATTGACGCTTCATTTGTCACTTCCATTTAATGTTCGCAACAGGTGGAATCTCCTGGTTGGTCTGCAACTTCTCAACGTTTTAAGGCTTTTTTGAGGCTTCATCAATTACAAAATAATAGTTCTCATTATGACGTTTCCATCATTGCACCTTTTCCTTTGATGGTTGCTTTGAGTATAAATATACTTTTTCACCCTTGTCTTTCTCACAAAAGGTTTAGAACATTCAATTCTTGTTTTCTTCTTCCTCGTACTACTATGTCTTCTTCAAACCCTAATCCTAGGAGAGTTTCCATCATTGACAACCTTTCTCTTGCTCCTATTAGGAGTAGGAGAGGAGTTAGACTTTGTAGTTTAGGGTCCTCATCATGTTCTCCACCCCCTTCTAGAGCCAGATGTTCTCTTTCTCAAAGGTCTTCATATAGAGGTAAAGAACCCACTGAACCTCTTCATGAATCTTTGATAGAAGAGATTGTTCCGTTGAACTATCTTTTTACAATGATAGAGAGTCTATTATAAACCAAATTTCTTCCATGTCTTCATTAGAGCGTGCTGAGATTTATCCGACTCAGATCACTGAAGATTTGATCTCTATGGTTCGTAGAGATTGTCATTTGGGTTATGATTTCCCCATTGTAATCCCTAATGCAAACGAATTTCTTTCGTATATACATATCCTTTCACGTTGAATTTCAAGCCTCCTATTGACCTTATTATCCTCAAATTTTGTCGCTTTTTTTATGTCTGCTTTGGACAAATTGGCCCTATCGTGTAGAGGGCAGTTGCTTGTTTGAGGCATTTAGCCAACATGTTTGGCATGCATTTTACTTTCTTTCATTTAATTCATCTTTATTCTCCAAAACTCTCATGTCAAGGAATTGTTACTTTAGTAGCGAGAAGAAAAAGAGTTCTGATTAGCTCAGAGGATGTTAAGGATCGTGGCTGGTACGCCAGGTTTGTTGCTACCCCCACTGTTGATTTAGTGGGTGAAGGAAATGTTCCATTCCCTCAGAGATGAAATTTTGCACGTGATTTGTTTATATACTTTTTCCATACCTTTTCTCAATTTTGATGGTTGCCATTTTAACTTTCTCCCTTTTGTTTTTTTAGCAACTATGGGAACTGTTGATAAGATTCTCAATTTTTGTGGTTGGGTAGGTAAGTTGTTAAGTGTTGCTCCGATGGAAGGTAGATCTTGGAAAAACCTTTCTTATCAGTTTGGTTGGAAGGTGAAAACTCACGATAAGTAACCTTTTTTTAATATCCTTTGTATTTCTATCCTTCTTTTTATCATGATTTCCCATTCGAAACATAAGTGTAGAGGTTGTCGTAGCTTCCAAAATTTCTTTGGAAAGAGCCCAAGAGATAGTCTCGGGTTCTTCATCGAAAGGGAAAGCTTCCACTGAGCAAAACTCTGAAGAAGAGGAAGAACAAGATGGGGGCTCTTTGATAAGAAGGCCATGAGCTAGAAGATGCATTATTTCAGATGATAAAGCATCTCCCCCTCGTTCTGTTCCTCCAACCGAGCTTGCTGAGGCCGCTTTGGTAATTTTCGATGATGATACTCCCACTGCTGCTCGTGATTCTATTGCTCAGCTTTTTGCCCGTGGGTTTGATAATGAGAATTTGGGTCCAATTTTTTATGGTGCCCCTGCCTCTTTTTCCATGTCTATTCCTGTGACACCCTCTTTGCTAGCCGTGGTTGTCACTGTTGAGTAAGCAACTGAAGGTTTTAAGCTCAGAGTTAGCAATCGAGAAGGCATGCTCAAGTCAAGCTGATAAGGACAAGAATCTCCTTGAAACATCTTTCTCCGTGCAGCTTTCAAAAGCCAGTGAAGAAATCAAAGAACTGAAGGCTTTGCAAAGTAAGAAAGAAGCTTATGCTGGTGAACTCATACAAACACTTTCTCAGAACCAGGAAGATCTTTGTGAGTCTTCTACCAAGGTCAGCTTTTCAGAGAGTTCACTCGCTCCTTTTCAAGCTTCTTATGATTCTGTCCTGGTTGAAAATAAAAAGCTAAAAGACGAGATTATTCAATGAGAGAAAGATTACGAGATTCTTAAAGACAAGACTGCAATTGAAGTGAGTTGAAAAATTTTAAACACCCGCAGTGATACCTTGATGGAAGTTAGCCAAGAGGGCTTTAGTTTGGATGCTTAGCCAAAATAAAAGAGACTATTAAAAAAACTCAGCAAGGCCAAGACTTTCCTTCTCCTATGACTGATATTCCTGAGCACATTAAAGATAAAATGGGTACGGTGGATGCTCCAACTCCTTCAAGACATCCCGAACCTTCTGCTACTCATGACCCTTTTTGAGATCCGTCTTCAGCCCCACTGTGAAAAGTTGATGACATGCTACTTTTTTTTGTGAAATATGGTTGTAACCCCCAGTCCCATTTGGGGGTTTGGTTTTTTGGAAACGATAAGTCCCCAGACTTTTTCGGGGCATTTTTTGTATAAATGACAAATAGTTGGTGACTATGTTCATACTTAGTCTAAACTTTTTAATATTTAAGAAGTTTTTTTGTTTAAACTTAGTTATTTTGAGATTTTATTTTGCTCGACTTTACCTTCATACTTAAGGACTTGTTAATTAATTTACGGGTTTATGGTTTACCCTTTTTTTGTATTTTTGTTTAATAAAATGCTTTATTAACTTCGTGGATGTTTAAATCACACATGATTTTTATAAAAGAGGGCCCTTTTATTTCGACACTTAATGAAGTAGACATCTCAACTTCATAATGGTATAAATATATGATAAAAGAAATAGGAATACACATATTTCTTGAAATAAATTTGATAAAGTTTTTATTTGAACTTTGTCAAGTTTAAATACATGTGTTTAAATAACTTCTATAACTTTTTCGTAACTGTTTTCTTTACAACATATTTTTAAAAAAGAAATAAAACACAAAGTTTTCATTTATAATCCGTTTCTATACATTTCCTTTGACCTACATATGATAAGCTATTTTTACTTTGGCTTTATGTTATTGGCTCGTAACTTTGCACTGCACTTGATTCATTCAATGAGTAAACTTTTTCGGGCTTTGACTCTTCAGTTTTCTTTGCCTTCTTCCTACGTATATTATAAAGTCTCCCAAATGTTCGAGCTTTGAAGTATGAAATATCGAACACTTGATTACTCCTCTCATTCGATATTTTTCTGAAAAGGAAGAAAAAATGCACGGGACTCGGAGGTGCGATTATAGATGAAGACTGTTTAACCCATTTGAATTTCTATTAGAATAAGTTGTAACTCTAGACCGAGAATTTATGTTTTTTCACGTATCTTGCAGGCCGTGATTCATCATTTTGGTACGGGTTAAATTTTTGCCTATCATCTAAAATCATTAGTAATATTTTAACAATTCAAAAATAAAATTCAAAAACGAGGGTACCTGCCCGTGGATAATTTTTTTCCTTAGAAGTAGTATCGCTTCAGATGAACAACATTCTAATGTGAAGGTAAAATCTTTCCATCCATTGTTTCCAGCTCATATGCTCCCTTTCCTGCGATACCATAAATCTTATAATGCCCTTCCCAGGTAGGACATAACTTTTCCGCATTAGCTGTTCTCGTAGATTGAAAAACCTTTTTGAGTAGGACGTCTCAAATCTTGAAGTATCTTAGACGAGCTTTTTGTATAATATCATTCCATAACCTGTTTTTTATGCTGCCATCCTTATTGATGCAGCTTCCCTTATTTCTTTGAGTAAATCTAAGTTTATTCACATTTCTTCTTCATTAGATTCATCAGTTGCTTGTGCATATCTCGTGATTGGGTCCCCTATCTCGACTGGGATCAAGGCTTCAGCTCCATATATCAGTGAAAATGGTGTTCTCCCGTACTTACTTTTGCTATTGTGCGGTAAGCCCATAAAACATCAGGTAACACTTCTGGCCAATTGCCTTTGGACTCCTCTGATCGTTTATTCAAATTGTTGATAATAACTTTGTTCGTCGATTCATCTTGTCCATTACCCACTGGATGATAAGGCATTGAGGTAATCCTTTTGATTTGCCTACTTCGAAAAAACTTCGTGATATGTGCGCCTATAAATTACGGACCGTTATCACATATGATTTCTTTTGGTACGCCGAGCCGACATATGATATTTCGCCAAATGAAATCTATGACTTATTTAAAAGCACCTGCTTCCACCCACTTAGTAAAGTAATCAGTGAGTACTAGCAAAAATTTTACCTTGCCTTTTACTTGTGGTAGTGGTCCCACGATATCCATTTCCCACTTCATAAAAAGCCGTGGTGCAATGATCGAATGTAACAACTATACATGTCTATGCATATTGTTATAGTATCTTTGAGACTTGTCACATTTAGACACAAAATATTTTGCTTCTTCTTCCATTTTGGGCCAACAATAACATCCTCTAATCATGGTTTTCACAAAGGATCTTCCTCCCGTGTGATTTTTACAATGCCTCTCGTGTATTCTCTCATCATGTAATCTATTTGAGAAGGTCCGAGGCATGTTGCTAAAGGACCACCAAAACGTTTCGATAGAGATTTCCCTACTTTAAACAGTACCGAGCATCTTTTTTGTGAAACGCGTGAGCCCTTTTCTTATCTTTAGGGATGGTTCCATACTGCAAAAAAAGTGATAATCTCGTTTCTCTAATCTCAAGTTAAATTATTTAAATTTACCTCATTTCTATATTGATCGAGCACTGAATGAAACAGATGTATAAGAGAGGCATTTTCAAAATTTGCTACTTCTACCGCAGATGCAAGATTAGCTAAGGCGTCTGCCTCAACATTCTCTTCCCGTGGAATCTACAAAACCTTATAGTTTTGGAACTTCCTAAACAGATCTTGCGCCTTTTCCAAGTATTACTACATTCTTGCCTCCTGGATATATAAGTCCCCATCATCTGGTTGACTACGAGTTGCGAATCGTTTTTGATTACAACTTGTTCTATGCCAAGTTTGCATGCCAGTTCCAAACCTGCAATCACAGCTTCATACCCTTCCTCATTGTTAGTTACAAGATGACATTTTATAGCTTGTCGTATGGTTTTACCCGTAGGTGGTACTAAAATAATTCCTAGACCTACCCCTTTCATATTCGAAGAGCCATCAGTAAATAAGGTCCAGGTTCCTAGATTAGATCCATTGAACACTTGTAATTATTTTTTTGCTTCTAGTTGCATCCATTGACTAAAATCGGCCAAAAAATCTATTAACACCTGTGATTTTATTTCAGTTCTAGGTTGATATGTGATGTCATATTCACTCAATTATATGGACCACTTGTCTAACCTACCCGATAGTTCCTGTTTGTGTAATATATTACACAAGGGATACGCAGTCACTACAGAGATAAGGTTACATTGAAAATAAGACCTTAATTTCTAGATGCCATGATTAATGGAAGAGCAAGTTTTTCTAGTTGAGGATACGGTATCTCCGCATCTAATAATGATTTGCTAACATAATAAATTAGAGATTGTTTACTTTGGTCTTCATGAACCAAAACAGCACTTATCGCTACTTCTGAATTAGCTAGATAGAGATTTTTTTACCTTAATGGAAGGCTCGTATATGTATTTCTGAGACACTTTTTCAGTTTCAGCACACCCTGAACTTACCCTTTCTTCCGTTTGAAAGTGGGTAATAGTATCTTCCTGTATCCGCAGCTTCATGATGTATCTGTTGTAAATATCATTCCAAGTTGTTGCTGGAAATTCTAGTAGGATTTTCTTGAGTCGTCTCGTGGCCTCCAAACTCTTCACATTTAGATTGCTGGTAAATGCTATAGCTACCCAGTTATTAGGTACGGGTGGCAATGTCATTCTTTCACGCTGGAATCTGTCTACAAATTCTCTGAGCAACTTTGAATCTCCTTACATTATTTTGAAAATATCTTTCATTCTTTTTTCGACTTTTTGAGCTCCCAAATGTGCTTTGATAAATGAATCTGCAAGCTCAGCAAAAGAACTTATAGAATATTTTGGGTGAAAGAGAATACCATGTTAATGCTCAGTGAATGTTTCATCGAATTTTATGACCGATACTGATTCAATTTCCTGTTTGGTCAAGTTATTGCCCTTTATAGTAGTTGTAAATGCAGTCACGTAGTCTCGTAGATCAGTTGTTCCATCGTATTTTGGAATATCAGACATCTTGAATTTCTTAGAAATTGGTAGAGGAGCAACACTTGGCTTCCAAGGTTGTTGCAAATATTTGTTCATATTTATTCCCTTGATTACATGCGGTACTCCAGGTATTTTCTCTATGCGATCACTTTGCTCCTTGAGCTATTTCTGCAAAGTTAATACTAAATTTTGTAAGTCATAATTGACTATGTTACCTGGTTCTCCATCTCGAGATTCGCTGGGGAATGCACCACCGCCCGAGTTAACAAGTCGAGGATGAGGGTTCTCCAAAGTGTTATTATTTGGGAATGGTGTTGGCGGTGCAACCGGCAACTAGTTGGTGAAAGCCTTCAGAGCTTTGCTGACCTGTTGAGCAATTAACTTTTGCAATGCTTCATTGATAGCCTCATCATTTTTCAATTGAGAATTTGCATGATTGAGATCCATCAAGAGTTCCTTCCTGAGATTGTCGAGGAGAGCTTGGTGGGGAAGGGATCGGGGTACGATCATCTTGTGGATTCTCCTGGAGTTGATGGTCTCTTTGGTTGTTTTTATTAACATTTGATATGATTGATGTAACAAAAAAGGTTAATTTAGGAAAGAATAGATTATCAGATTCCCGGTAACGGAACCAATTTGTTTAACCAAAAATAGGAATTTCAATCAAAGCTTATTTTAAGAAGAACTTGAGTTACTGATAATCAAATAAAAATAGATGAATAATGTAAAAAATAATGAATAGAAAGCAAAGTAAATACGTATATTATAATAATATTTCATATCCTTACAAATGATCAGTTTTCCCCTTTTTATAGCTATCTCTAGGTAATACGTTATTGACAATCAATGTCATTTAATGTAACGTTATAAATAGTAGTCATATTTTGATTTTATATGGATTACCTAACGTTTTTCGTAATTAATGTCTATTAATTACTGGCAGTATGTATCTATACATTTTCTTGCTATTAGGTTCATTCTCTTAACCTGACCTTCGAGCATAAAAAGGTTCGGGCATTTATCTTTCTTGAACCTCTTGAATATTTGTCTGTGCCTGTTGTAGCTCGTGCCACTTTAGCTATTCTTTACCAATCATCATCTTTTAACCAGTCCATGTGTCATGACATATCACTTTTCAGTCAGTTCTATATATGAAGTTAATTTTTCCCAATACACAATCAATACACGCATTTAACTCGTCCAACAGAAAATCGAGTGATTAAATAATCGACCCAAAAGTTGTACGAAGATAGCATTCCAGTTCATAGTGTTTCTACTTTGCATGGAACATACTATACAAATAACAATGATCATTTTGCTCAAGATTGCAAGTAGTTTTGTCTTGTCACTATGTGTTTTACACTTTTACTCATCAACAGGCTATTACTTCCATCTGTAAGGTTTTGTAAGTGCTAGAAATGTTTGTATTTCTAATGCTTAACTACTGGAAATTGGGCCAAAATTGACAGCGGCCAACCGAAACGCTTCAGTAGTCAAAAAATGGGGCTTCGGTTGTTTTTCAAATTAATTTTTTTTAGTGAAATTGACCAGCTTCGGTCAGGTTTTTGGCGCAAAAATGCGAAAAACTATTTTGAGTCCTGCAAAATTTATGTTTCAAATATCAACCAACTTTGGTTTGTTTTCATTTAAAATAAAATAAAATTAATATTCAAAAAATCGACCTAGATTTTTTCGATCTTCGTTTCAGAAAACCATTCGATTTTGGTCGGTAAATTTATTTTTTTAATAAAATCGACGGAAATCGGTCGGTTATTTTTACGCGAAAATGCAATTACAAGAGTAAATAAAATAAAATAAAGTCTTAATCCAAAATGCACCAATGGCCTAATGGTAGAATAGTGTCATCCCACAATACGAACCTTGGTTCGACCTCATGTAATATATTTTTTAATTACATAATTAAAAATGCCGACCGACTTCGATTTTGACATAATTTTTTTTTTTGTGAAATTTAATTGACCAATCAAAATCGATCGAAAAATACCGATCGAAGTCGGCCGGTTGGTTCTACCCGACCATACGATTACTGATCGATATGAATCGGTCGATTTTTGCCAATTACCAATCAACGATGATCAGTTTTAGCAGTCGGGTTTTCCTTTTTTAAAAGTAGTGAATTAAATGAATGAGAAAACTACCCTCTATAGCCCCTCGAAATTTTAATAGCCCATGTTTTGACCAACTTTCAAAATATGGCCATTCGGCCCAAACATATTGCATATACTAGCCGAACAGAATGAGTATGACAACACAAGTGCTTGTAGCTCAGTGGGTAGAGCGCCTATTTTCTAAGCAGACGGTCGCAGGTTCGACCTCTACCTAGTGCAATGGAGAATTTTTTTTTTGCAATGTATAAATATTGTATCCTAAGTTCGATAGTGTATCATTGGTGTACATTGAGCCTATCTCAACTGCGCTTGTGTATCTAAAGTATATATATTTGTGTATCCCAAATATAACTTGTATCGTGAATGTATAATCTATCTAAAAATGTATAAAAATTGTATATAGTGTGTATTTTCTAATTTTTTGGAGTGTATCATGTATTTTTGTATAGTGACAGTTATTTTGTATATATTTTGTATAGTAACATCTATTTTGTATATTTTTTGTATAGTGACAATCTATTTTGTATATTTTTTGTATAGTTACATCTATTTTGTATATATTTTGTATAGTTACATCTATTTTATATATTTGTTGTATAGTGACAATCTATTTTGTATAATACCAATTTATATTGTAGATATTTCAACTTTTTGTATACCTAAAGGAGTTTCTCTTTCAAACCAACCATTTGAAACATTTAAGAGTCTTTCAAATTATCTCTAGAATTTCTATTGGGGGAAGTCAAAGGACCTGCCTACGCTCGTTGAGACCTAATTCGAACTTCATAGAGTTCTCGAGATATTTTCTTACAAATTGGGCTAGCGAGTGATATACTTTTCCGAACGGCCAATTATGTCGGAAGCTCGAAAAAGTTAGGTATCTAAAATGACATGAAAATTTATTGTTTTTACACATTAACTACCTTAAGTGGTAATTTTTAACAATATGAAAATCGATTTTGCATATCATTGATGGATGATTTAAACACCTCGATGGCAATGAAATCTATCGCATTTGAGCAAATTTATGCTAGACATAATAATTTATTTAGTGTTATAAATTGTATGAATTTTTCAAGTGATGTTTTACCTTTGAAAAATATTCTGTTTTTGAAAATTTACCAATTTTTTGGGTTTTATTGTACACTACTCTATTTTTTATAATTGAAAGTTTATTTGATTTGGTTAGATAATTAAAATAGCTGTATATTTCACGTTCTTTGGGGTAAAAGATATATTTTTCATTTCTAAAAATGAGATTCCTAGAAGAAGAAGAAAGCATTTGAAATAGCTTGCGTCCGATTTTAAATATGGCTGATGAGCCATTTTGTTTCATCAGCTGACTATTGTAATTATTTAATTTTTGGCTAGTGGCTGTTAAAAATTTGACCAGAGCGGCCAACAATGACAAAAAGCTCATATAATTTTGGGCTACTAGATGATATAAATTTGGCCCGAGAGGCTACAAATGATATTTGCTCTAAATGAATTGACAAGCTAATCTCTTAATTGACCATATGATAAAAATATGGACTGTAACGGTTGACAAAGTCATAAATGAAAGACATGTCAAAGGTTCCAAATTAATAACTAGGGAAATTACAACTGAACATCTCTTGTGATGAGAATTCCTAGGTATATCGTCTCTCTCGAAGTTGATGATTACAAACAGATATGGGAAGCAATACCCAGAATCATGGGAGTTGAAAAAGAGGAGGCAAAGCATTTAATAAAATCAGTGAATGCACCAAACAAAATCGACGTCTATCAAATGGGACAACATAAAGAAACACAAGTAATATAGTATTTGAAAAAGTATGGTGACAAGGCTAAGGAACGATAATTGTGATTAGATGCACATACTAGCTAGGATGGATGGCAAAGGCAACATTGTCATCTTTCTATAACCACAACCTGTAGAGCAATTTTAGTTTTTTTGAGAAAATTTCACTTTTATTAGTTAAGCCCGAATTATTTATTCTTAATTATTCAAATCTAAACTATTTACTTTTTTTATCTATGCAATCAAGACTACTTGTCCGGTCCACATGATTTCTTGATATCGGATCAAAATCACATTAGGAAGATCTGTGATTTGACTTATCAAATTGACCATCTTGGTTATGGTAGCGATTTGTGTATATATACACTTATGACTAGAATTTAAATAGGAATAAAAGCGACAATACTTGCATATAAGACCAAAAGGCTCTAACAAATAGTATTACTATTACTTACATCAATACTACTTTTGTTAATAACATTTACGTTTAATATAGCAATATTAATTATCATTTATTATCTATAAAGTTATTTACGAACTAAATTTAAACAAAAAAGGAATGTGAACAGCCTATATTACTCCTTTTTTTTTTCTATATTGAATGTTTTTTTTTCGTGTGTGTTTTATGTTATTCATGTAGAATTTCACTTAATTATACAATTATTCTTTTTTACTTTCGCTGTATGTATGTACGTCTTATACTACATATTTTTTATTAATATTATATGTGTATGAAGACCCACCATTGTTGAGCTTGAAACTCTATACTTTGAAATTTTATTTTGAAGATTTATTGTTTGATTCGATGTGGGTGCCATAAAATATGACTTATAGTATCTTCGACTGAGCTTCCCAGATCTAAAATTTTTATGTGTATTTGAATATCCGCCATTGTTGGGCTTGAAGCTCAATTTTATTTTTGAAGATTTTTTAGTTGATTCAAGTGGGTGCTGTTAAATATTGCTTACAGTTTTTAAAAAGTTCGTATTAAAATTTGATAGCATTTAGAGATGATTTGAGGTGATTGAGATCGAATTTTTTAGCTGAAAATCGAAGAATAACACAAATGCCCAATAGTATAGCACTATGGTATACAATATGATATAGAAATATATAGCTATACTGCAATAGTATACTATTATAGTTTATAATATACTGAACGGTATATGTAATGATCGAAGAATAACACAGTTACCTAACAGTATACCGCTAGAATATACAATATACTATAGGAGTACATATTTATAATACAACAGTATATTATTATCGTATATATTATATTGTTATATTATATTATAATAATATGCAATATACAGTAATAATATGCTGCAATAGTATACAATATACTATAATTGTATATTTATTACCCGTCAATTCACTTGCATTTTCCCTTTTAATTTGCTTTAAGCTTTTACCCATCATGAGGAGAAAATTAAAAATGCAAAAAATAAATAAATTATAGTATGCTATATAATGTAACAATATACTCTTACAATAAGATCCTTTTAGAATTTTTTGAAATATTTGTTGACAACTGATATTATTTCAGTTTAATAATTGAATTAATTTTAACTACCTCTTTGCGTACAATTGTATACCCTATTGGTATAGCTATATACTATACTTGTATCATATGTTAGTTAATATTTTTTGTTTGTATTAGCTATATTTAATTGGTACACAATTTGATTTTTCTTTAGTAATAGTATAAAAAAAGAATGATAAAAAATAGTGAAAACATATATGAAATTAGATTATGTATGGAAAAAAAGAATATAAAAAAAGAATTTATAAAATTTGAAAAGGAAAAAAGACAAAATTAAGAAGAAAAAAAGAAAAAAGAAAAGGAGAATAAGAAAAAGAGAAAAGAAAGAAAACAACAACAACATCAACTCAGTATAATTTTACTTAGTGGGGTCTGGGGAGGGTAGTGTGTACGCAAACCTTACCCCTATTCTGGGATAGAGAGGTTGCTCCCAAATATACGCCCGACATCCTTTCCTCCAAGAACTTCCCACCTTGTTCTAAGTGAGACTCGAACTCACAACCCTTTGGTTGGAAGTGGAGGTTGCTTACCATCAGAGCAACCTCTCTTGTCATAAAATAAAAAAGAATTGGAGAATAAAGAAAAATTTCCCCAAAAAAACTTTTATAGTTAAATTTTAATTTAATTACATCATATATATATAAATTTATCAATTATTCACACTTTAGGAATTAAATGAGTATCCCTTTATATTATGATTCAATTATTTCCTATCCTTATTCTCTCTCCCTCACCCCCCCCCCCCCCTTCTCTCTCTATGTCTCTCTCTTTCTCTCAATCTCTAATTCAATTAATGTAGAGCAAAGGAAAAGAGAGCAGCAATTTTACCACTGGCAACCATAAAAATATTGTAAAGCTTTGAGTTCGAATTTGGATTTTAAAAAAATACTATTTGTATTGAGTGTTGTTGCGAATAATTGGAAATTCTCACTCTATCTCTCAATCCCTAATTTCAGTAATATAAAGCAAATTAAAAGAGAGCAACAATTCCACCATTGACAACCAATAAAAAGCTTTGAAGCTTTGAATTCAAATTTGGGATTTTAAAAATCATTATTTGTTTGGGTTGGGTATTGTTGCAAATAATTGGGAATACTATTTGGAGTTTATATTTTAATTTTGAGGGTATTTTGGTAAAGATTATACTTGATTTTCGTTGAATTTCAGATTGGTCTTCTTCTTCATCATCATCTTCTTCTTCTTCTTCTTCTTCATCTTCTTGTTCTTCGAGTTTCGATCTGAAATTCAACGAAAATCAAGTATAATTATATATATAATTTGAATGTTGTATGAAAGTTAAAAAATAGTTGTATAAAAATTGTATTTAAGTTGTATGATATTGTGGTTGTATAAAATAATTTATGAAAGTTGAGTTGTAGATAAGTTGGATAATACATAATTAGTTGTACTCCCAATCATTTTTACAATGTATAAATTAGATACAAAAGGTATATTGTATAAAAATTATATTTAAGTTGTATGATATTATAGTCGTATATAACTATGTAGAAATAATATATGAAAATTGTAAATAAGTTATATAATATATAACTAATTGTATGAAATTTGTTTTATAAATCAATTACAAAATATAAAAAAGCCACATTTTATAAAATTTGTATAAAATATGTGGGATTCACTGCTAGCACACATTAAAGCTGTAATATCATATATTTTCTTTTTTAACATGTTGATCAAAAAATAAGTGTTCTTCTTTTAAGGCAGAATACATAAAATAGCACATGAACTTGTACCCAAATTTCTCTTACACACTTATTAAATACGGAAATAATATTACACACCAAACTTTTCAAAAATATGTCACTTACATACTACTTTAGGTATGTGACATCCGCGTATTCTTCACATCAAATAGGCGCGTAAATGCAAAATTTTATTTCAGAAGTTCTATAAAGAATCCACGTGTCTAATTTCTAATTCCCCCCTCCCCCTTTTTACACCAATTAACAAATAAAAAAAACCCTCCGCTTGTCTTCTTCTCCCCCCCCCCCCACCCTCCAATCCCCCACCCCGTGTGTCTTCTTCCCAATTTCAAATCTCCCCTGCATTATATTCTTTAGATGTCATTCCCTCTTCGTCTCCCACCTCCCCCCAAACAACGAGTTTGTTGCTGGCCTTCCACATTTTCCATTTTCGTCTTCTTCCCCACCCATTTTTCCCATCTTCCATGTTCACCATTTTAAGAATAACAATAATATACAATAGCTTTGGAAGAAATTGGTAAAGAAAGTTAAAAGAAATCTATATCAAGAGAATTTTATAAATCTGTGTTTGAATTTATACTACGAATCGAGCAACCATGGATTTGGCTATAACCAACATTAATGGAGTTTTGAGTTTTGCATTATATTTTTTGTGTTAGATTTGAATCTAGACTTACAAACTCGTGATTAATGTACTCGAGTTCCTAATTTTGCTTTATAATATGAAGGTGATTAAATGTGAATTTTTGTGGTGTTGGCGTCAATCTCCCATGGAGAAGAGAAAGATATGAAATGGAGAAGATGATTAAGGGGTATATGTGTAATTTTAAGTGTTTTATTTTGTAAATAAAAAAATAGTGACACGTGTCACTATCTGATTGGAGCGTGAAATCACACATGTTTTGAAAAATTGGTTAGGAAAATAATAGTGTATAATTGACACACTTTTGAAACGTTTGGTGTGTCATATTGTTTCCGTATTTAATAAGTGTGTAAGAGGGATTTGGGTATAAGTTCACGTATTATTTTATGTATTCTGCCTTCTTTTAACTGTTCTTGCAGTACGTGTTGATGTCAACGACTTCTTTTCTTTTTCCCTTTTCCCATTTATGCAATAAACGTTTTTTTTAGGCTTCTAACACCGGATCGACATAAAAACAGTGTAGGTTGTTAAGATGGTAAGGCTCTAAGTTGTAATGGGTATATTATTGTTTGAAATTCTTTTGAGAGGTATTAATTGCCTGCATATTTGAACGTTTCATTACTAAGGCCAGATCTTTCCTAATAAGAAAAAAGAATTGGCGAGACCTAATTTAGCCATTTTGATTAATAAAGTTCTTTACCTTTTTTTCTGTTGATTTACTTAAGATATAATAGATTTTTATTCTTTTGTAACGTAAGAATTAAAGCAGGAGCGCAAGTTTGAGGTAAGTGTTACAACGTTGGGCAATGCGTACATAAAGATGACCGAGGAGATCGAAAAATCAGAAGATGATTTGCGAGAAAACATATGAGTGGAAAGAGAAGTGGAGAAAAAGAAAAGGAAAATGACGTAACTAAATCTCTTAATTGAAGGCACTTACTAATGAATAGGGGTTCAAGGTGGAATGTATATATATTTTATAAACAAAATTTGTTTAGATCGGATAATTAACTAAACATAAATATTTTTATAATAAAGTTTCCATAATATATAGGTATGTAAAAATTCCAAAAATTAAAAAATCTTCCTGCGACAAAGACTCTTGGGCCTGGATAATTAACTAAACATAAATATTTTTATAATAAAGTTTCCATAATATATAGGTATGTAAAAATTCCAAAAATTAAAAAATCTTCCTGCGACAAAGACTCTTGGGCCTGGATCCGGAAGCTTTATCGTTGACTTCTATCACGAAGCCTTTCGGCCCATAAATAAACTACCACTTTAAAAAGAATTGGGGTGAGAGAGGCTCGAACTCTCGACCTCAGGATCACTCAGTAGCTATGAGACCTACGCGCTAGCCAACTGCGCCACCACCCCGATGCTACAGTTTTGTTTAATTTATTGATATGTCAAATAATTAACATGTGTTTGAAGTAATAAAAAAATAAACTTTCATTGAATATTGTCAAAAAAGGACGTTAGAGTCATTGTAATGTAAAATTATGTGAAGTCCCATTTCTTTAGAGGTATTGAATTCCATGTTCCATTGGTTCAATTATATCGGTTATGAACTTATCATAAGTTACTTTTATTTTCAAGTTACCATATTATGTTTGTTATAAAAGGTTACATATTGTTGTAAATTCACTTATTTGATAATATAAAAAGATTACATATCAATGTACAAAAGTTAAATTCCACCCAGGGCCGGCCCAAAGATAAAGCTGTTAAAGCAGTTGCTTTGGGCCTCATAATTTTTGGGGGAGCAAAAAACATAAGTAGGCAATATTTAAGAAAATTTAACAGAATCATGGCAGTAATAAGTAATTAACAAAATAGCATCTAAGTAATTAACAAAAGTAGCATATAATTAATGTCAATCCTTACAAAACCGTAACTTTTTTTGCTTATTTGTAGGTACTAATTATCTTTTCAAGTTGTTTTTGTCTATTTGTAGTGATTTCTCTTTTAACATTCATTTTTTTTTTCTATTTTGACTCTCTTATTTTCCATAAGAGAAATTATACATATTCATTCAAGATTATAGAAGTCAAGTTACTAACATACTAACTCTCCTATATTCTGACCTTTTATTTTTCTTTTAATTTTGTATTTAGGTGAAATAAACTAATATAATATTTACATAATATTCATAGTATAATTTACATTATATTCTTTTATACAAATATATATTGTTGGAATCTGAATTTATATATAGTATTCATGGTATGAGTTAATTAATAAAGATTTATTTTATTGAACTGATATTAAAATTATATAAAACTTTTACATATATTATGAACATAGTAAATGTATATTTCGCTCGAAAAAAATTGTCCTAACATAAAAACAAAATATTGAAAAGAACTATCAGAAATCCCCTTTGTATAAATATACTTTAGAGGTATAACTTCATTATAAAATATCATATAAATAAGATATGTTTTTAATTCAAATGTTGTTATGTAATATTTTGGAATATTACAAGTATAAGTATATATAAATGTTTATACTTAAAATGTCATATTATAAAACAAATATGTTGTTTAAAATATTCGAAAAAAAATTGCCATACGGAAGAGCAATGACAACATATTAGAATTTTTTATATTCTTGAACGCTTGATCATTTAGCAATTGATGATACTATGTATAATAAACCAAATTATATATCATTGACGAATAAAAAGTGTATGGAGAAAGAAATATTTTGTTTAATTCTTGCGTTGTTAATTTAGTAATGGGAAGGACTTCTATTGTAATAAGGGAAGAAATAAATAAAAGAAAATTTGGCAAATAAACATAATCCCTTGTTTTAAGGAGGAGTTAGAAAACAAATACGTTATTAAATGCTACTACTTTATTTATATATGGTGCATTTGTAATAAAATGTGCTATTATTGGAATAATTCAATTATAGTAACATTAATATAAATACAGCTTTATAAGAGCCCAACAATGTAAAAATCTCTTTTTGGGGCCCCAAGTTTTCTTAATAAGTTATATATTAATTTATATTAAGAAGAATATTTAGTATTTTAAATGAGAAATTATAGATTTGCATAGTAAAAAAGTAAGATTAGATTATTGATCATAAATTAAGAATTTTTTAATATATTGAGAATTATTTTATAGATCATAAATTGAGAAAGAATTCGATTATTATCGTAATTTCAAAAAAAGTTGAAACTTTAATACAATCCCACGACGTGTTGTTGATAAAATTTTAGCAAGTAATAAATATCTAAGTTAGAAGGTATATCTCAGGAGAAATTAAATAGATTAGATAAAACTAATAACTTTGCATAAGAAAAGCTAGAAATATAGAATTTAAATGGAATTACATATGAATTTTTTTATATATATGAAAAATAAGACTTCTCATTGATATTTTACTTTAGGCCTCCATATTTATTGAGCCGCCCCTAATTCCACCAAAAGACAATTGCACTTGATCAGAAAAAAAAAAGAGTTACCACGCTGATACAAAAGATAGAAATCGAGGCATGTGGAATGAGTCTCAACATTTCAATTTAAAGCCCAGGCACGTACAATAATATAAAGGGATTTTTTTTTCGATACCATATATAAAACTTTATTATAAAAAATGTATATATTTTGTAAATTATCCGCGTGCACTATTTTTCTATAATTTTTCTACCATTCATTAATTAATAATTAATAGTAGCTGAATCTTCCTAATATGATGCGCTAAAAATCAGAAAAAGAATATCCTAGTTGATTTAGCGACCTTCAGTTCAAATTTGAACGCAAATCCCGATTCTTTTTCGTAATTAAAAAAAAACGAAAAGCTTGAACAAACTGAAATCAAATATGTTCTTCATTTTTTTTCTCAATCCACAAATAAAAAAATAATAAAATATAGAACAATACCTCGGCAACAACGCTCAATCATGTCCAAAATTCCAATCATGCTACAATTATATGGGTAAAAGCTGATTATAAAAAATGATTCTCATCTTAGTATTTTTTTAGAAGAGAAAGGAATGGAGAAGTGGAAATCTAATTTTACATTACTATATACAAAATTTATACATTTATCTACAAATAAATTACAAATAAGTTTAAGTATGTATAAAGCAGTATTCTTATTATGGGTATCTATAAAAGTACTACAATTAAACTACGATCTATGTTGGAAAAAAATATTGACTACAAAATTTTTTATTCATCTACAAAATTTTTACAAAAAACTACAAATAAACTACAAATCACTTTTATTATTGTATAAAGCTGTAGTTTTTAAGGGTATCTATAAAATTACTACATTTATACTACAATTAAACTACGATCTATGTTGAAAATAAATATTGCCTACAAAATTTTCTCTTCACCTATAAAATTTATTTACAAAAAACTACAAATTAGTTTAAGTATTGTATAAAGATATATTATTTTTAAGAGTATCTATAAAATTACTATATTTATACTACAATTTATGTTGAAAAAAAATGTTGACTACAAAACATTTTCTATGTGGCATAGGCATGTAGAAATCCCCAAAAGAAAATAGGGCAAGATCCAATTCTGTATATAGTACTACTACTAATAACTAAGACATGCAGAGACAAAAACAAAAAAAGATGGAGAAACAGAAAGAAGAGAAGAAGGATTTTTGTGCACAAATTAGTGCTAAGCTCTGCTGAAGGTGATCCAAAAGGGTAGTGATGCTCAGAACATTGTGCTGTCTCCATTCTCTTACACCGCTGTACTGAACATGACGACCGCTGGAGCAACGGGACCTACTTTAAATCAAATGCTTGAATATCTTGCAGTTGAGAATATCTTAGGAATTAGGGGATAGAGAAACATGGGATATATGGATAACATTAATTAAGAAAAAACTATCCATTAATTAGACTCTTAGTTAAATATATGCCCATTGATAAGATCCTTAATTAAGTATGATATATGATTGATAATATGATATACTAAATGTAATTAAATCAAACCTTAAACATTGAGAGTAATAAGGTTTCCTATTTGGCATAAGAATGTAAAAATACCTAATACAAATAGACCATGTTTTGAAATTCTAATCTATATCTTATATTAAAAGCACGAAGGTCCTTAGCGAAATGTCGTTCATCCTTTCTACCATTTAAAATTAGAGTTCATATTGTACAAAATAGTCATTTAATTATTTTTTCTAATATTAAAACTTTAAAAACTAAAATTTTGACCATTGACTCTTTCCTTATTTGAATAAAATAAATCTTTCTAATTTAAGGATTTCAAAACAAATATAAATTTATTCATACAAATATCTTGACTAACGTTTAGTGCATTAAAATTTTAAGGTAAATTAAGTACAAAATATTCAATTTAATGGTAATATGTAATCCCCCCGAAAGTTAATAATAATGGTCTTACATTTTTAGAAATCATCCAACGTATAGTGCATGTCCAGTATATTATTTTTAATATGATTTCTTATATTTTGGTATAGATTAAATAATTTATTAACACAGGATGGCCTGTTTCTTATCTTCGATATTTACAAATCATCTAGTGTTGTTAATTTTATTTTATTTCTTTCATTTTTTAAGAGACTATTGTTTTTTGTATTTTAATTTTCGAGTTCTGAATATTCAACTAAATAATTAATACAATCCGCCAAATATAAAAATAAATAAATAATGATATTTGCTAGCAACAAGAAGTTCTTTTGTAGAAAATCTAAATGTCGTGCATCGTCATATACAACTTATTATCACGACAAGAACAAATTAAAAGATGGAAGAATAAAAAAAAAGATAAATAATACTAAGAACTTATACGGAGACCCGTTCGCCTTTTTACCCTTTAAAAGTAAAAGTCCATACTAGACAAAATAGTAATTTATGTTAATTTTCTAATATTTAGGATTTGAAATCAACTACAATTTTTCTTTTATAAAATTGTTCCTTATTTGAACTATGTATTAAAGTTACCACTTATAATTTATTTGTATAAATTCTTTTCTCATTGAACACTTTCAAAATAAAATTCTTATTAGCTAAAATTACAATTTGCTTATTATTTTTTTTTATTTCAATGAATATGTAGGATCTGCTAATGTTTAATAATTTAAAATTAATTAGTATTTCATCTTACTTAATTTTCTTATTCGAATATATTGAAAATAAAGTTTTATTTGATAAAACCATAAATACACTTAAATATATAAAATCTGAGATGATTTAAAACTAAATCCTTCTAAATAATTTTTGTTTATTTGTCACGACCCTAAACCCGGTCGTGATGGCGCCCAACACTTTGCTAGGCAAGCCCGACCAATCACACACATTTCCGAGCTACCGGCTCACAATCTTTGTTCAATAAGTAAATAACGAGGCAATATACGAGGTTCAGCAAATGTATATGAAAATAGCCCAACAACAGTGCACACCACCTCCCACAGATCTGGGGTCACGAGTCAAGAGCCTCAACCGAATAGCATAGTAATAATACTGTATACATAATATAATAAATCTGAAAACGGGGAATGTCTAAAACATAGAAAACAATAGAGAAGCCGAGTCTTGCGGACACCAGACAACTACCTCGACAAACTCCGGAATATGCTCTGAAAGCAGCTAAATATCAACCTTGCTGAGAGGTACCTGGATCTGCACACAAGGTGCAGGGAGTAAAGTAAGTACTTCGGACTCAGCGGTAATAGACATGTATAATGATATTGAAGACAAGAAAACCTAAAATACTACACAGTAAACCTATATAGTGTTTCATTTCCTTTTTAACAGAATTTCAACTATATTATGCTTGACTAGGATTTACCTTTCACCTCAATTGTATTTTAATTAGTTTAACAAAGAGAGTTATACTTTTTGGTCAAACACAAACATACTATTATACCTTAATCATAGTAATTGATGCATTTTTATTTATATTTAACTATTAAAATTAAAGTAATAATTTAATATAACTATTGAGTGCCAATAAATTTTTGCCTTAATAAATTGTGCCTTTACCATAGAAAGGCATAATTGTCACACGCCTTTATCACTCCCACAAGCAACTCTCATCTTTTCTGAGGATAACTCCATTCCTCTCCTTTTCTTTTGGAATATGTTTGAAGAGACAACTCGCCCTTGAATTCGACCGAGGTCGTCTTGTCAGTTTTAGATTGATAATGATTTTTGCTCTTTGGCTGGACACGAACGGGGAGGGGCGGTCGTCTTGTAGTGACGGTGCTTAGCTTCTCTTCTCCCTAGCCTCAGTTCGGCTGAGGTCGCATCCGATAAATTTTGAGGGTGAAGGCACTTAGCCTGAGTCTCAGTTCGAGCGAGATCGAACCTAATAAATTTGATGGCGAATGCACTTAGCCTAATTCGATCAAGGTCGAACCTGATGCATTTGATGGAGAAGGCACTTAGCCCGAGTCCTGGTTCTACTAAGGTCGAACCTAATACATTTTAAGGGCGAAGGCACTTAGCCTGAGTCCCAGCCCTACTGAGACCGAACCTAATACATTTGATGGCAAAGGCACTTAGCCCGAGTCCCAGTTCGAGCGAGATCGAACCTAATAAAATTGATGGTGAAGGCACTTAGCCCGAGTCCCGGTTCAACTAAAATCGAACCTAATAGATTTGATGGCGAAGGCACTTAGATTGAGTCCTGGTTCGACTGGGGTCGAACCTAATAAATTTTGAGGGCGAAGGCACTTAGCCTGAGTCCTAGTTTGACTGAGGTCGAACCTGATAGATTTGATGGCAAAGACACTTAGCTTGAGTCCTGAATTGATTGGGGCCGAACCTAATGCATTTGATGGCAAAGGCACTAAGTCTGAGTCTCGGTTCAGCCGAGGTCGAACCTAATATATTTTGGGGATGAAGGCACTTAGCCTGAGTCAAGTTTGACTGAGGCCGAACTAATAAATTTGATGTTGAGGGCAATTAGCCCGAGTCCCAGTTCGAGCGAGATCAAACCTAATAAATTTGATGGCGAAGGCACTTAGCCCGAGTCCCGGTTCGACTGGGTTCGAACCTAATAAATTTTGAGGGCGAAGGAATTTAGCCTGAGTTCCGGTTCGACCTCAACCTGATAGATTTGATGGCGAAGGCACTTAGCCTGAGTCTCAGTTCGACTGGGGTCGAACTTAATAAATTTCGAGGGCGAAGGTACTTAGCCTGAGTCCCAGTTCGACTGAGGTCGAACCTGATAGATTTAATGGCGAAGACACTTAGCCCGAGTCCTGGTTCAATTGAGCTCGACCCTAATACAATCTCAGGGTGAAGGCACTTAGCCTGATTCCCAGTTCGACTGAGTTCGAGCCTAATAAATTTGACGGCAAAGGCACTTAGCGTGAGTTCTAGTTGGACTGGGGTCGAACTTAATAAATTTGATGGCGAAGGCACTTAGCCTGAAATAAATTTTGGCGAAGGTACATAGTATGAGTCCCGGTTTGACTGGGGTCGAACCTAATAAATTTTGAGGGCGAAGGCACTTAGCCTGAGTCCTGGTTCGACTGAGGTCGAACCTAATAGATTTGATGGCGAAGGCATTTAGCCTAAGTCCCAGTTCGACTGAGGTCGAACCTGATAGATTTGATGGCGAATGCACTTAGCTTGAGTTCCGATTCGATCGAGATCAACCCTGATACATTTTGAGGGGGAAGGCACTTAGCCTGTGTCTCAAATTTGATGGCGAAGGCACTTGGCATGAGTTTCGTTAACCTAATAAATTTCGAGGGAGAATGCACTTAGCCTGAGTCCCGGTTCGACTGAGGTCGAACCTGATAGATTTGATGGCGAAGACACTTAGTCTGAGTCCCGGTTCGACTGGGGTCGAACCTAATAAATTTCAAAGACGAAGGCTCTTAGCCCGAGTCCATGTTTGACTAAGGTCGAACCTGATAGATTTGATAGCGAAGGCACTTAGCCTAAGTCCCGGTTCGACCAAGGTTGACCCTGATACATTTTGAGGGCGAAGGCACTTAGCCTGAGTCCCGGTTCGACTGAGGTTGAACCTAATAAATTTTGGCGAAGGCACTTAGCCTAAGTCCCGGTTCGACTAAGGTCAAACCTAATACATTTTGGGGGCGAATGCACTTAGCTTGAGTCCCGGTCTTGGCTTGAGACAGCCCTGTGCTAGTTTCTGGCTTGACACCATGTTAGGGGTGCAGGAAATGCCTCATACTTTTGTTCTGAGGAAGAGGAAGGGGGGGGGGGGACTTCTTCTTCTTGTCTGGTTGTTTTCGGATCTTTTTTCCTTTGATGCATTCGAGTATTATGTGTTCGATGTGCTTCCTTTGGTCTGTTTGAGTTGGATTGCTTTCTCTTTCTTTTATTTTTGACGTTCCTTTGGCTTCGATTCCAGGGAGAAACTATGTGATTTTGCTAGGAAATTCCCACAGACGGCGCCAAATTGTTTTGCCGAAAATTATCGAATACTTTCCGAGCAAATCAATCGAAATAAATCAAGGTGTAAATCATAGCCAATCATAATTAATCATTGAATTAGAAGGCAAATTTGAGATATATAAATAATCAATTGAGGAGTAATATAAACATGATTTTATTCATCATAGTAACTGGACCTGCCTCTCTTTGAAGAGGTTCATGATCTTACATTGATCTTGTTAATCGCCCCATTTATGGATCATCACTTTCTATTTTTGTGTATTCAGAGTGCTCTAGAAGAAGAAAACCCTTTTTTGGAGGTTCTCTCTCTTGGTATTTATAGTTTCAAGCTTTGTGAGCTAGTCGCGAGTTGGCGTCGTTTTTGGTTGTGGAGACGTCCCCTTGTTGCGAAAGAGCCATAACCCCCTTGTTCATCTTAAGGACAATTGTCATAAGTCAAAAGTCAATATAGCGTTTCCATTTACTATAACTCGGTCACGATGGGGTTGATACCTTGGTCATCGTATGATCGAATTTCTACCAATACAATGCTTACTATAAGGAGATTTACTATAAATGATTGTTTGAGTGTTTATATTAAACTAAAATCATATAATAGACATTATTTTCTTTTATATTCAAAAAATAATAACAGCAGCAATTAGTATTATGGCGTATTCACTATATGAGTTCTTACTATCTTCATACATATCCATCCCATTTTAATTTTTTTTTAAAAAAGAGTACGTTTGACGATATCTTAAGTTGATTTGCATGAATTTTAAATGTGTTACGTCAATGAATTTTAAGGTTCTAAAGTCGATCTCTTTCTATGCTTCCTTAACTCCATGTCTGGCAGATACCCCATGCTGTCCACTGCTATTTGGGGTGGCAAACTGGCATTTCTTTCTTTCTTTGTTCATAATCCAGCACTTTGAATAACCACACAGAGAGCTGTAGTGGATAGTTGAAAATAGTTAAAAGTTTTGGGCTTGAGCCTTTGAAAATTTAAACTCCTTGTACGACCAAGGGTATTTCCGTCATTGCACAGTGAGTAAAAAACACGTTTTAGTTCTCTCTTAATTTCTTCGGTCTCATTCTCTACCTCTCCCTCTCGCAATGTTTCTTCTTTTTCATCTTTTCTTTGTTTGCTCTTAGGTTTTCTTCTTCTCTATTTCCTTTTCGCCTACTGTTATCGTTGTTATCTTATTGTTTCTTTCTATTTCTGTTCCTCCCCTTTCACCAGTTGTAATAGCTCTTCTTCCTCTTTCTTTTTGCTTTTTTTGTTTTGTTTTGAATTAGAGTGCTGGTGTATAGATATTTGACCGTGTGAGTGTTGTGTAGTGCATGTATTTTTTTAATCTTTACTTTCTCAGAATTTGTCCATTTTGTTTGGTGTTAGTTCTCTATTTTTGGCGTTATTTTGTGTAATCTTTTCTTTGTTATTGCAATTTTTTATTTGTAATCTTGTTTATATTTATAATCATGTGTATATACATGTTGGTTCCTTATTCTTTTTTAGTTGCTATATTTTTTACATGCATGTTAATAATTAATCCTGATTTTCACATGCATTATGTCATTTTGATGAATTTGACTTTGTTACGAACTACTAATCTAGAGTGGACTATGCATCTAAGGTGTTTGATGATATATTTGTAAGAGGTGAATCTGGACTTTAATTTTCTGTTAGGTTTCTTTGCTCATGATTATGTGCTGCTTTCGTGATGGAATGAAAAATACATTTCATTTGGTATAGTTACTCACATCCTTTATTAACCTGAGAAGTAATCCCTTTTAGACAGGAGAGTCCATGAAGATATGCACTTGCTCAGTATCATTCTGAATCAAGAAATTAAAAGGCTATCAACAGAGGTACTTACTTTCATGGTTGCAGGAAATCATATTGTATTTGTTTAGTTATTGGTACCCATTAATATTCTGTGTTCAGACATAATTAAAAATAATGTTAAAACAGTTAAATAACTGATAAAATACGAAGAGTTGTTTACATGATAAATATACACATACACACACATACAGTTGAAGAAAAAGGTTGCTCTTTTTATCCAACAATATGTCTCTGTCTTAACTCGTTAAAACGAACGATTTAAATTAGTGTTGTATAGCTGAATGGCTACACCTCATATGACAGGAAAGATGGTTGATATCGATGTGGTAGATTAAATGATGTGATTCTTATGAACGTTTGATAGTTATGATTTTGTTATCAATATTTAATTATTTTCAGGACGAGTTATTATAAATACAATGGTGGATAACTTATTGTATCAATCAGTTCAGAACCTAAAGCTGCAATTCTTTTCTGCTACACAACATGACTATAACAAAGAATTAAGTTGACATTCAATTAATGACAAAATTAAGAACATAAGAAGATGATGGCTTGCTAAAGCTCAAATTCAGGAGCTCAGGTATATACTTTTATGGCATTTAAAACTACAAAGACTCTTTTTGCTGAGTTTCAGAGTCTTCTTCTTCTTCACTTTCTGATGTTGTCTCATGATTTTCTTATTTTTAATGTTTTGGCTCTTTCGAAGGCGGAGATTGTTTCTAATTAGTTACATGTCACGAACAAATCAAGAACATCGAAATAAGAAATACTCCTCAAATTTCTACTGTTGGTTCAAATAATCTCTGTTAGCAGCTATGTTTTACTTTTTCCGTCTATTCACTGCATCCTGAATATTTTTTGGCAGAGTTTTTTGGTGGTGTTTCTTCGTGTTCTCTATACGGATGCTGCATATGAATGTGAAGAATTTTTCAAATGCCCTATGGGAGTTCTATAACATAGTACACACAATGTTGTGCTTTGGGTGTTCGATAATATGACTGAAGTGACTTAACAATTGTTTATTTGCTTCTGTTTTACCTTTTGCATATAGTTTATAATGTATTTGCTTAGAAGAAGGATTTGTCTTTGATTTGGTACCTTAAGTTGTAAAATTACATGGTCATCTAATATAATCATCTCTATATTTTCCTCTGTTTTCTCAGGTATTCATTTCGATCTAGTTTGAAAAGAATAAAATTTGGACATTTTGTGCTTTTGGGTAATGTTTTCGCTAGATGTTTGCATGTATGTCTGTAATTTAGTGTGATTTGCTCATGCATATTTTATTTTCCCACAATCGACCAATTTTATTTATATTGAAACAGGATTCTTGAGATATCATTTCTCAAGAACTTAATAAAATAATTTCTTCACTGCACAACATTGTTGGTTAACTAGATAGTTACACATCCTATCCAAACACTTCAAAAATATTTGTAGAAAAGATACTAGGGATTAAGTAGTATATCTCAAGAGAACCGCAACAACGACTCTTAGGTACAAGCTTTTAGGAGCTTCAAGTGTGTTTTCTCTCATTTTAATATTTATTACATAAAATTTATAGTTTATTAAAGAAAATTAAGGTTAATCTTATTCACATATTTACTAGAGTTTATCTTTTTTAGATGATTTTTCTAAGAAATCAGTATACTAAAAAGGAGCTTTGACTGGCAATCCGCATTTCTAGGCAAGGATATTGCATTTAATTCTTTATATAGAGTTTAGTTGATTTAATGTTTCTAACCCTGCAGCTCTACATGGTATGATGGAAGAAATATTTAATACTTATGAATGTACTGTCTGGGTGGCTCTAAGGTTGAAATTTCTATAATTTATTACTTGTGCATGGAAGATCTTACATTAACAATTTCTTCTTCTCCGTTGAATGGAGACACAAGTTTTCTGCTATCAAATTGAGTAAGGTTAAGAAGAAAAAATGGAAGTATTCTTTCGAGATATTAGTTGTTCTCTTCGATAATGTCTTCACCTTTTATATAGCACAAACAAAAAGCATTTGACTTCTTTCTATTATAATAGTATTTGTGAGAAAAAAAGATTTGGGCTATTGCAACAGTCTATTATGGAATTTATGTGTTGCATTTTAAGATTCTATTTGGAG
Organism: Nicotiana noctiflora; assembly: GCA_032618575.1. Taxonomy (NCBI): domain Eukaryota; kingdom Viridiplantae; phylum Streptophyta; class Magnoliopsida; order Solanales; family Solanaceae; genus Nicotiana; species Nicotiana noctiflora. Next base: position 65,227 of record JASVEL010004704.1, on the reverse strand, counting down.
TACTTTATAAAAAAGAAGATGATGCTTAGGGTTAAGGCGCCGTTTGGTAAACTTACTTAATACCAAAAACACAGTTCATGTATCTCTGTGTTTAGAATTTCTGTTTGTGGTCTATATTTTTTTTACATGCTACTATGCCCTTGAAGAAAACTTACATCAACATTTATGAATTTCTTTTTGTTTTAACATATTCGTTCTCTTAAAGGAGGAGAAATAAATTTGTTGATAGTAATTGTCCTACGATGTTCTAACTGTTGAAGTTTGACAAAAATTGTCCCACATCGGTTGGGAAGAGAGTTTGGGGGGGGGTTAAATAGTGGCAATCTACAGTGGCAGATTTAAGATTTAGGGTGTGTTTGGTATGAAGGAAAATGTTTTCCATGGAAAATGTTTTCCTAGAAAATGTTTTCATGGAAAATGAGTGATTTTATCACTTATTTTCTCTTGTTTGGTTGGTAAGTGGAAAATATTTTCCGGAAAATATTTTCTATGTTTGGTTAGAGAGTAAAAAATAGTTTTTTTAGAAAAATATTTTTTTGCAACTCTCCTACCCCTCCCCCTCCCACCTCCCCCACCCCTCCCCTTCCCGAAGTCTCTAAAAATTGACACAATCTAAAGGAACTAATGTGATGCTTTACTTTTTAACGCAAAAATCGCGTATTTTCGAATCGGTAAATTTATAATTTCTAAACCCGTAAACTTTCGAACTCATAATTTTGGAACTTGTAAAATATTGAGCCTTTAAATGATAAATAATAAAATTAAAAACTGAAAAATATATTTTAAAATTTTTTGGGGGGGCATTGTAACACCCCGCCGAACACACAGCAGCGTACAAAAAAAAAGTAATTTATTTTTGTGCGGGGGGGTGTGGGGGGGAGGGGGGAGGGGGTGGGGGTGGGTGGTGCAAAAAAATAAGAAAATAGAAATTTAAATTATAGTAGAAAAAAAATTAAGGTAAAAGAATTTTTTTTTTGCAGGGTGGGGTGGAGGGGTAGTAGGGTGGATGGTAACGGAAAAACTGAAATTTTTCTAAAAAAAAAACTATTTTTTGGAGAGGGGGTGGGGTGGGTTGGTGAGGGTGAGAATGGTTGAGAAGGAGCTTTGGAAAATGTTTTCCCTTCTTTTGATAAGAAAACATTTTCCTCCAATTGGAGGAAAATGAATTGATAAGGAAAATATTTTCCAAAACATTTAAGCCAACCAAACATGAGAAAATTGGAAAACATTTTCCAGAAAATGTTTTCCTTCATACCAAACACACCCTTAAACACACCTCTCATTTGCCTTCTTATCTTCTTAAGACATTTGTATTTTCTCTCTTTAGTATTATTTCACTTGTATTTTAGAGTGGAATAAAATATTGGTTGTGTCCGAGGAGTAGGCAAAATTAGCCGAACCTCGTAAATTCTGGTGTTCCTTTTATTGTTGCTTTATTGTCTTATTTATTATTTAGTGGCTGCCATAATTTTTGGTATAGTAGTTGTGACTCATTCACACTATATACATTTGGCTTCTGCAACAATTGGTATCAAAGCCAAGGTATTATCTCGGTATGCTATGTGGTTGCAGCGTAATCTAATCTTCCACATCAGAAAGATTTATCTTGGTAACTGAGTCAAGGTTCGGTCTTAGTATGCTCTGTGGTTGCAGCTTAGTCTGATCTTCCACATCAGAAATGAAATAATCTTGATTTGTGTCGTCAGCTATTAAATAATATTTGTGTCAAAGATGGGAGACAATAAACAAGAAGAATCTACATCAAGTGTCAGTAATACGTCATCATTGGCATCTTTGCTTATGACAAGAATTGTATCAAATGTAAAATTTGCGGTAGAAATTTTTGACGGGTCCGGACATTTTGGGATGTGGCAAGGCGAGGTTCTAGATGTCCCTTTTCAACAAGGGCTAGATCTGGCCATTGAAGAAAAGAGACCAGATGCTATTGGAGAAGAAGATTGGAGAATTATCAACTGTGTTGCTTGCGGTACCATTCGATCCTACCTTGCTAGAGAGCAGAAATATCCATACACAAAAGAAACTTTTGCAAGTAAATTATGGAAAGCACTAGAGGATAAATTTTTGAGGAAAAACAGTCAAAATAAATTGTACATGAAGAAGAGACTGTTTCACTTCACCTATGTTACTCGTACCACGATGAATGAACATATCACCAGTTTCACTAAGTTGGTCACAGATTTGCAAAATGTGGATACAACTTATGATGATGGTGACTTGGCCTTGATGTTGTTGGCGTCACTTCCTGACGAGTACGAGCACCTTGAAACTACTTTACTCCATGGAAATGATGAAGTTTCTCTCATAGAAGTTTGTTCAGCTTTGTACAGCTATGAACAAAGAAAGCGAGAAAAACAGAAGGGCGGAGAAGGAGAAGCACTGTTCGTGAGGGGTCGTCCTCAAAATCAAACGAGGACAAGGAAAGGAAGATCTAAGTCAAGATCTAAACTCAGCAAAGATGAATGTGCCTTTTGCCGAGAAAAGGGGCACTGAAAGAAAGACTGTCCGAAGTTGAATAATAAGGCCAAACATAACTATGGAAAGGCCATTATGGATTCAAATGTAGCTGATTGTGATGATCTAGATTTCTCATTAGTTACAACGGAGCCCTCAACGTCATCAGACATATGGTTGATGGACTCGGCTTGTAGCTATCATATGTGTTCCAATATGGATTGGTTCGTGGACTTTCAAGAAGGAGAATATGGAGTCGTCCAAACAGCAGATAACAGCCCTCTTACCTCATATGGAATTAGTTCAATACGATTAAGGAACCATGATAGAATGATCAGAACATTAACAAACGTTCGATATGTACCAGGTTTGAAGAAAAATCTCATTTTTGTGGGAGCCCTGGAATCAAAAGGGTTCAAAATTATTGCAGAAAATAGAGTGATGAGGGTATGCTCTGGTGCACTAGTGGTAATGAAGGCCAATCGGAAGAACAATAACATGTACAGTTATCTTGGTAGTACAGTTATTGGGACAGCAACAGTGACGTCCAGTGACAACAAAGAGGCAGAAGCAACCAAGCTATGGCACATGCGCTTGGGACATGCTGGAGGAAAATCCTTGAAAACTCTATCAGATCAAGGATTGTTGAAAGGGGTAAAGGCTTGCATTTTGGAGTTTTGCGGGCATTGTGTCAAAGGAAAATAGACAAGGGTTAAATTTGGTACAGCAATCCATAATACTAAAGGCATTTTGGATTATGTACATTCTGATGTTTGGGGTCCTTCCAAAGCACCTTCATTAGGTGGGAAGCACTATTTTGTAACCTTTGTTGATGATTTTTTCCGAAGAGTATGGGTGTATACAATGAAGAGCAAAGATGAAGTGCAAAGATGAAGTGCTGGGAATTTTTCTCAAATGGAAGACGATGGTGGAGAATCAAACGGGCAGGAGGATCAAGTGTATTCACACAGACAATGGAGGTGAATACAAAAATGATCATTTCAATAAGGTATGTGAAAATGATGGCATCATCCAACACTTCACTGTCAGACATACACCACAACAGAATGGAGTGGCAGAACACATGAACCGGACCTTGCTGGAGAAGGTACGGTGTATGTTGTCCAATGCTGGCTTGGGCAAAGAATTTTGTGCTGAGGCAATTACATATGCATGTCACCTCATTAATCGTCTACCATCTGCTGCTATTGATATGCAAGACACCATTTGAAAAATGGTATGGAAAGCCTGCCGTAGATTATGACTCTTTGCACGTATTTGGCTCAACTGCATATTATCACGTGACGGAGTCAAAATTGGATTCAAGGGCAAAGAAGGCTATTTTTATGGGGATTACTTCTGGGGTCAAAGGATACCGCTTATAGTGTCCTATGACAAAGAAAGTAATATTCACCAGGGATGTTACCTTCGATGAATCTGCTATGGTAAGCAAGGTAACAAATGTAGATACCAAACAAGATGATGGTGTTTCTAAGTAGGTGGAGTTTGAGGAAAAATTTATTTTTCCTACACAAGAAGCAGATGAGGAAACAAATGAAGATTATGCTTTGGAAGGAGAGCCAGTAGATGAGATTTCAACTCAGGAATCACAACAACAACTTGAATCAATAACAACCAGCAGGCGAAAAAGGAAAATAACGAAACATGTTCGTCTCATAGAGACAGTTGTTTGTGCGACCACAATTGCAGCTGATGATGTTCCCACCACTTATAAAGACGCAGTCCAAAGTTCAGAAGAAGATAAGTGGAGGATTGCCATGAATGATGAAATACAGTCCCTTCATCAGAATCATACATGGAGATTGGCCAATCTCCCGAAGAGAAAGAAAGCAATTGCGTGCAAATGGGTATTTGCAAAGAAGGAAGGATTTCCTAACCAAGTAAATGTTCGCTACAAAGCAAGGTTGGTGGCCAAAGAATATGCTCAAAATGAGGAAATTGATTACAATGAAGTATTTTCTCCAGTTGTAAAACTGTGACGACCCGGCCCGTCGTCACGGGAATTACCACCCCGTTATGTTGTAATTACATAATTCATGCTTTTATATCAGTAATAGAGTCTATCGGGGAAGTTATGAGTAAATTGAAATGAAAATGAGGCATATAACCTTTTTGAAGGAAACTTGAATAAGGAAAGTCAACCCGGAGTTGACTATATAGTTAGAGAGCTCGGAATCGGATTCTGATGATTCGGTTAGTTCCGGAAGGTGATTTGTGACTTAGGGGAGCGATCGGAATTGAATTTGGAGGCCCGTGTAGAAATAGGCTTGAATTGGCTAAGGTTGAATTTTGGCGAAATCCGAACGGTAGGTGAGATTTTGATCCGGGAGTCGGAATGGAATTCCGACAGTTGCAGTACCTCCGTTAGGTGATTTTGGATGTGCCTGCAAAATTTCAGGTCATTCGGACGTCGTTTGGTCGGGTTTTTCATCGAATGTGTAATTCGGAAAGTTTTAAGAAATTTAGGCTTGAATCCGTGTGAAATTGGTGATTTTGATGTTTAGGATGGTGTTTTTATGATTGGAACAAGTTTGTATCGTGTTTTGGGGTATGTTGGTGGTTTTCGTTGGGGTCTCGGGGGCCTCGGGGTGAATCCGGACCATCATCCGGCATTTGGAAGCATGAAATGGTCTGCTGAAATCTGCAGATCACTGGGCATAAAATAAACCTTCGCGTTCGCGAAGGAAGGTTCCGCGTTCGCGAAGGCCAGGTTCAGTAAGGCATCGCGTTCGCGAGGGCAACGCCGCGTTCGCGAAGGTTGAGGCCAGTTGGCCATCGCGTTCGCGATGGATTGGGTCGCGTTCGCGTAAGAGGAAAAGGTAAGGCATCGCGGACGCGTGACTTCACGTCGCGTTCGCGTAGAGTAAAAATCCGGAGCTGGGAAGTTGACCTTCGCGGACGCGTGAAGGTGTGCCGCGTTCGCGATGAAGAAGAGGAAAAAGGCATCGCGTTCGCGTGAGAGGCGTCGCGAACGCGATGAAGAAAAGAGGCTCGCAGTGAAGTTAAGTTCAGAACAGAACCAGTCGCGGGTTTAACACCCAAAAACGCCATTTTTGAGTTCTAGAGAGAGAAACTCATGGGAATTGCTGGTAATTCATCGGAGATTCGTTGGAGGTAAGTTGTGTGGCTTAATTACATCATTTTAACATGAAATCATGGGTTAAATTTCTGTAAATGGAAGATTAAAGGTGGGTTTGACCCCTAGGCCTAAATTTAAGAAAAACACCGATTTGAGTGGGCAAATGGAGTCCGATTTTGGTAAATTTTATATGCCTAGACTCGTATCGAGATGAGGATTCCGAATATGTGATTTTTGTAATTTTTTGACAAGTGTACCAAAAGTCGGGTTTTGACAACTTGTGGGTTTTGATATAAATTGGGTTATTTCGAATGAATTTCGTGAAATGAGCGTATATTGATGCATTCTCTATGATTTTGAGCAGATTTGGCATCCGAGGAGATTGATTTGCGAGGCAAGCGCAAGGCGGATTGAAGCTTCTACCGGTTCGAGGTGAGTGGTAGTAGTAAATAATGCACTGAGGGTTTGAAACCCCGTACTAGCACTTCACAGTGCTATATTGAGATGAGACACGCGTTCTATGACGGGCGTGGTGACATTATGATTGGGGGTTCGGACTTAGTCCTTCCCGGCTAATAGAATACTGTGTTGTAAGAATGTTACTGATATTATAACTGTACAATTGGGTTAATAGCCATGTTTGGGGCCTTGTGCCGATCTGTAGAGCATTAGGGAACCTATAGAGCTAGGTGGCCCTTATATCATGTTGGAAACATACACTCAACCGTAGCTCTAGCTGTATAGCATAATATGAGCCCGTACTAGATGTGTACATTAAGAGAGATTATCTAGGGTGGAATTCCCCGTTCTAGCTGAGTGGGCCTGAAAGGCCAAGTCTATACTGACTGAGACAGGGTCAAGGACCCACTGTGATATATTATATTGGGCCTGAGAGGCCAAGTATATACTGACCGGGATAGGGTCGAGGACCCATTATGAGGTATTATATATATATGCCTATATTGGATCGGGCTGCACGCCGCATCAGTATATATATTGGATCGGACTGCACGCCGCAGTAATATACATGTAATATACATGTGGGACATGTGGGACGGATTGCACGCCGCAGTATTATTGCGCTTGGGCTGTAGGAGCCCCTTCGGTGTCTGAGTCTGCACACATTCTCAGTGAGCACTGGTGTATATTATGGGATCGGGCTGCACGCCGCAGCAGTATAGAGATATATACATATATATATTCGATCGGACTGCACGCCGCAGTAATATTTGTGTGGATCGTGCTGCACGCCGCAGTATTATAGTGCTCGGGCCTAGGGAGCCCCTCCGAAGTCTGTATACACCCCCAGTGAGCGCCGTCGACGTTAAATGGAGCGGGCTGCGCGCCGCAGCGGTATATGTATTGGAGCGGGCTGCACGCCGCAGCATTATACTTAATAATATCCTATTATCTACTTAAATACTTATACATTATAGACGTAGGTATGTGTCTTTATATGTTGAGATGGCCGTACACCGTAGGGGTACGAGTGAGGGTTTGATCAGTGTGGGATCTTGTAGAGATATATGTGGACTGGAGATCAGAGTACTTACTATAGTGATGACGTACCTGTGAGGGTTGCCTTAGAACTGCTAAGTGATAGCACAGGATTTCTTACCTTCAGTTATTATTTATTATTGTTACTCACCGAGTTGAAATATACTCACCCCACTCCCCTGCACTTTCTGTGCAGATCCACAGGTGCCCGAGAGCAGTTGAGACATTGTAGCTGCTGATCCTTGTCTACTTTTGCGGAGATTACGAGGTAGCTGCCAGCGTCCGCAGAGCTTGTTTTCTCCTTCTCTATCATCTTGTTGATTTCCTACTTGCCTAGACTTGATTGTATTAGGATGCTATTCTGTAGAGGCTCAGTCTCGTGACACCACGATATGTTTGGGACCGTATTTTGTATGTTTTACGTTTCGGTTATCACCCGATGTGATCATTTACTGTTTAAGTTTAATTTGATTAATAACTGGCTGGTTTAAGAGATAATATGGTCGGGCTTGCCTAACATTGTGTTGGGCGCCATCACGACCGGGGTTTGGGTCGTGACAAGTTGGTATCAAAGCCTAGGTTAACAGGTCTCGCGAGTCATGAGACGGTTGGTAGAGTCTCGTGGATCGGTGCGGGGACGCCTTGTACTTATCCTCGGGAGGCCGCAAACCTTTTTAGGAAAAGTTTCAATTCTTGGAATTCTTGTCGTGCGATTACTTTTGACTTGATCCGAACTTTGACATTCTATTCTCTCGCGGATGGCGAGAACTCGATCATCCGGACGTGGAGGACGACCACCACTACCACCGCTGGAGGCCGTGGACGCGGTCGTGGTCGTGGCGGAGTTAGGCAGCCGAGGCGGTGCCACCGACCCACGACCCTCGGTTGCAGAGGTGCCAGCAAGCACCGCATCGTGCACTAGCCGTGCCCATTGTTATTCCGGTCCACGGGAGACCCCGGCTCGGATACTAGCAGCTCGCACCGGCCTAGCACGAGCGGTTTCGGCTACTACCGCAGCAGACTGCATCGGGGATCGGGGGTGGTCATCGGACCCCCGCAAGACGCACTCCGCAGCCGGCAGCGCGGGGCTTACGCACACCGCAGGCTCCTCCGGGCTCAGCCTCGTGGTTCCGGTTCAGCCCAGCAGATCGTATTCGTGGGGACAGGGTCCCGGCTATGACGGACGATGAGGAGCGTCGTCTTGAGAGGTTCACCGAGTTATCTCCTCCAGTGTTCACTCGGTGCTCCGGCGAGGACGCCCAAGGTTTTCCGGATAAGTGTCGTCGGATGCTTCGTACGGCAGGGATATTGGAGTCCGGCGGGGTGTCTTTCACTACCTTTCGCTTCGTGGACCGACCTTCGCTCGGTGGGAGGCTTATGAGCGCCGCAGGCCAGCCGGAGCAGGACCACTATCATGGCCGGAGTTCTCCACTATGTTCTTGGAGAAATGGGTGCCTCGATCTCGGAGAGAGGAGATGCGTAGGCAGTTTGAGGGTCTCCGTCAGGGGGACATGTCAGTGTCAGAGTATGAGATCAGGTTTACAGAGTTGTCCAGATATGCACCGTGGTTAGTTCATTCCGACAGAGAGAGGATTGGGCGCTTCGTGGACGGCCTCATTTATCCCATTCGTATTCCGATGACTCGGGAGAGGGTTTTGAGTCGTACATTTGAGGATGCCGTGGATATTGCTCGCGACATAGAGACAAATCGTCGCCGGGAGCGGGACGAGAGGGAGGCCAAGAGGCCTCGAGGAGCAGCCAGTTCCAGTGGCACTCAGACCAGAGGCCAGAGTCGGCAGAGCCGAGGTCGCTCTTTCGTGTCTTCGCAGCGGGTCGCTCGCATCGTCGCGGATGGTCACCCAGACGAGGTTATCGTGGTTCGCACCGCAGCCGCCCATCTCTCGGCCATGCCGGCTCGTAGTTCTTCACGAGCCCCATCCGCTCGTGGTTCATCTCGGCCTAGTTCATCGACCTGGTCACTCGGCGCCGCAGGTCCTTATCGGTCCTCGCACCCAAAGACCGGGAGTCGCTACGAGTGCGGAGAGTTTGGGCACCACCGTAGGGAGTGTCCCCGTCTTGTTTCCGGATCTTATCAGCAGAGGGGGCAGCCCTCGTCATCCGGTCCTTCTACTTCGAGCACCCGCCCGCCGCCCAGGGGCGAGGGTCGGACAGCCTAGGGGTCGCTCTCGAGGGGAGGCCGATCGGGCGGACAGTGCTAGATGCTATGCTTTTCGGGGCCGATCCGAGGTCGTTGCTTCTGATGATGTCATTATAGGTATTATTTCGGTCTGCCACGCAGATGCCTCGCATTGTTTGATCCCGGTTCTACTTATTCTTATGTGTCTACATATTTTGCTTCTCATTTGGGCACGACCCGAGGGAGTCTTGAGCTGCCAGTGCATGTATCTACCCCGGTAGGGGATACTATTGTTGTGGACCACGTATACCGGTCCTGTTTGGTCACTATTGGAGGTCCGGAGACCCGAGTAGACCTGTTGCTTCTCAGCATGATTGATTTTGATGTTATATTGGGCATGGACTGGCTATCTCCATGTCATGCTATTCTGGACCGTCATGCTAAGACAGTCACTTTGGCTATGCCGGGCATTCAGAGGATCGAGTGGCGAGGCACGACCGAGTATGTACCTAGCAGGGTAATATCTTTCCTCAAGGCCCAACGAATGGTTGGGAAGGGATGTCTCTCTTATTTAGCATTTGTGCGGGAGGTCGAGGCCCAGACTCCCAGTATTGATTCTGTTCCCATTGTGCGAGACTTTCCCGATGTGTTTCCCTCAGACCTGCCGGGCATGCCGCCGGACAGGGATATTGATTTTGGTATCGATTTGGTGCCAGGCACTCAGCCTATTTCTATTCCTCCGTATCGGATGGCACCGGCTGAGTTGAAGGAATTGAAGGAGCAGCTCCAGGAACTCCTAGATAAGGGGTTCATTCGGCCGAGTGTGTCGCCGTGGGGTGCACCGGTCCCGTTTGTTAAGAAGAAGGACGGATCTATGAGGATGTGTATTGACTATAGGCAGCTAAACAAAGTAACAATGAAGAATAAGTATCCTCTGCCTCGTATTGATGATTTATTTGATCAGCTCCAGGGAGCTAGGGTGTTCTCGAAGATTGATCTTCGTTCAGGCTACCATCAGCTGAAGATTAGAGAGTCCGACATTATGAAGACTGCATTCAGGACCAGATATGGTCACTATGAGTTCCTTGTGATGTCTTTTGGGTTGACCAACGCCCCAGCAGCATTTATGCATCTGATGAACAGTGTGTTCAGGCCCTATCTTGATTCATATGTGATCGTATTCATTGATGACATTCTAGTCTACTCCCGTAGTCAGGAGGAGCATGCTCAGCATTTGAGTATTGTGTTGCAGAGATTGAGGGAGGAGAAGCTATATGCTAAATTCTCCAAATGTGAGTTCTGGCTTGAGTCCGTGGCATTCTTAGGGCACGTGGTGTCCTGTGATGGTATTCAGATTGACCCGAAGAAGATAGAGACGGTGCGGAGTTGGCCTAGACCATCCTCAGCTACGGAGAACGTGAGTTTCCATTAATTGGCGTGGTATTATCGCCGATTTTTTTAGGGCTTTTCATCCATTGCTTCTTCTTTGACTAGATTGACTCAGAAGGGTGTTCCTTTCTTATGGTCCGAGGAGTGCGAGGAGAGCTTTCGGAAGCTCAAGACAGCACTGACCACAGCACCCGTCTTGATTCTACCGACAGCTTCAGATTCTTATACTGTATATTGTGATGCCTCAGGAGTGGGCATTGGTTGTGTGTTGATGCAGGAGGGTAGGGTCATTGCTTATGCTTCTCGTCGGTTGAAGCCCCACGAGAAGAACTACCCTGTTCATGATTTGGAGCTAGCAGCCATAGTTCATGCTTTGAAGATTTGGAGGCATTACCTGTATGGTGTCTCATGTGAGGTGTTCACGGATCATCGCAGCCTTCAGCACTTATTCAGACAGAAGGACCTTAATTTGAGACAACGGAGGTGGTTGGAGTTGCTTAAGGACTATGATATCACTATTTTGTATCATCCGGGAAAGGCCAATGTGGTGGCCGATGCCTTGAGTCGGAAAGCGGTTAGCATGGGCAGCCTAGCTTTCATCCCAGTTGGGGAGAGGCCATTTGCTTATGATGTTCAGGCCCTAGCCAATCGGCTAGATATTTCTGAGCCGAGTCGGGTGTTGGCTTGTGTTGTTTCTCGATCTTCCTTATATGATCGCATCAGGGGAGCGACAGTATGATGACCCACATTTACTTGTCCTTAAGGACAGAGTGCAGCATAATGATGTTAGAGATGTGACTATCGATAGTGATGGTGTTCTGAGGATGCAGGGCCGTATATGTGTGCCCAATGTTGATGGTTTGCGGGAGTTGATACTTGAAGAGGCACACAGTTTCGCGGTACTCTATTCACCCAGGTGCCGCAAAGATGTACCAAGACTTGAGACAGCACTACCGGTGGAGGAGAATGAAGATGGATATTGTTAGGCATGTAGCTAAGTGCCTCAATTGCCAGCAGGTCAAATATGAGCATCAGAGACCGGGCGGTGTTCTTCACCGTATGGTTATTCCCGAGTGGAAATGGGAGAGGATCACCATGGATTTTGTTACTAGGCTTCCTCGGACAGCGAGGAAGTTTGATTCTCTATGGGTGATTGTTGATCGGCTGACTAAGTCCGCACATTTCATCCCAGTTAGTACTACTTACTCATCGAAGCGGTTGGCAGCGATCTTTATTCAAGAGATTGTTCGGTTGCATGGGGTCCCAGTGTCTATTATATCCGACAGGGGTACTCAGTTCACTTCTCAGTTTTGGAGAGCATTTCAGCGAGAGATGGGTACGCGGGTTGAGTTGAGTACAGCATTTCACCCCCAGACAGACGGGCAGTCTGAGCGTACTATTCAGATCTTGGAGGATATGTTGCGAGCATGTGTGATTGACTTTGGTGGTTTGTGGGATGAATTCTTACCACTTGCCGAGTTTGCCTACAACAACAGCTACCAGTCGAGTATTCGGATGGCCCCGTACGAGGCATTGTACGGCATACGGTGTAGATCTCCCGTGGGATGGTTTCGAGCCTGGTGAGGTTAGATTGATAGGGACTGAGTTAGTTCAGGATGCTCTGGATAGAGCAAAGTTGATCCAGGAGAGGCTTCGCACAGCACAGTCTCGCCAGAAGAGTTATGCAGACCGTAGGGTTCGAGAGTTGTCTTTCATGGTTGGTGATAGAGTATTGCTGAAGATTTCACCCATGAAGGGTGTCATGAGGTTCGGGAGGAAAGGGAAGTTGAGTCCCAGGTACATTGGTCCTTTTGAGATACTCAGGAGAGTTGGAGAGGTGGCATACGAGTTAGCCTTGCCACCCAGCTTATCCAGCGTTCATCCAGTATTCCATGTGTCTATGCTCCGGAAGTACATCGGGGATCCGTCTCATGTATTAGACTTCAGTACCATTCAGCTTGATGGTGATCTATCCTATGACGTGGAGCCTATTGCTATTTTGGGTCGCCAAGTAAGAAAGTTGAGGTCGAAGGAGATTGCATCGGTTAAGGTTCAGTGGAGAGGTCGACCCGTGGAGGAGGCCACTTGGGAGATCGAGCGGGAGATGCGGAGCAGATATCCTCACTTGTTTGAGACTTCAGGTATGTTTCTTGACCCGCTCGAGGACGAGCGTTTGTTTAAGAGGGGGAGAATGTGACGACCCGGCCCGTCGTCACGGGAATTACTACCCCGTTATGTTGTAATTACATAATTCATGCATTTATATCAGTAATAGAGTCTATCGGGGAAGTTATGAGTAAATTGAAATGAAAATGAGGCATATAACCTTTTTGAAGGAAACTTGAATAAGGAAAGTCAACCCGGAGTTGACTATGTAGTTAGAGAGCTCGGAATCGGATTCTGATGATTCGGTTAGTTCCGGAAGGTGATTTGTGACTTAGGGGAGCGATCGGAATCGAATTTGGAGGCCCGGTGTAGAAATAGGCTTGAATTGGCTAAGGTTGAATTTTGGCGAAATCCGAACGGTAGGTGAGATTTTGATCCGGGAGTCGGAATGGAATTCCGACAGTTGCAGTAGCTCCGTTAGGTGATTTTGGATGTGCCTGCAAAATTTTAGGTCATTCGGACGTCGTTTGGTCGGGTTTTTCATCGAATGTGTAATTCGGAAAGTTTTAAGAAATTTAGGCTTGAATCCGTGTGAAATTGGTGATTTTGATGTTTAGGATGGTGTTTTTATGATTGGAACAAGTTCGTATCGTGTTTTGGGGTATGTTGGTGGTTTTCGTTGGGGTCCCGGGGCCTCGGGGTGAATCCGGACCATCATCCGGCATTTGGAAGCATGAAATGGTCTGCTGAAATCTGCAGATCACTGGGCATAAAATAAACCTTCGCGTTCGCGAAGGAAGGTTCCGCGTTCGCGAAGGCCAGGTTCAGTAAGGCATCGCGTTCGCGAGGGCAACGCCGCGTTCGCGAAGGTTGAGGCCAGTTGGCCATCGCGTTCGCGATGGGTGGGTCGCGTTCGCGTAAGAGGAAAAGGTAAGGCATCGCGGACGCGTGATTTCACGTCGCGTTCGCGTAGAGTAAAAATCAGGAGGCTGAGGAATTGATCTTCGCGGACGCGTGAGAGCGTGCCGCGTTCGCGATGAAGAAGAGGAAAAAGGCATCGCGTTCGCGTGAGAGGCGTCGCGAACGCGATGAAGAAAAGAGGCTGGCAGTGAAGTTAAGTTCAGAACAGAACCAGTCGCGGGTTTAACACCCAAAAACGCCATTTTTGAGTTCTAGAGAGAGAAACTCACGGGAATTGCTGGTAATTCATCGGGGATTCGTTGGAGGTAAGTTTTGTGGCTTAATTACATCATTTTAACATGAAATCATGGGTTAAATTTCTGTAAATGGAAGATTAAAGGTGGGTTTGAGCCCTAGGCCTAAATTTAAGAAAAACACCGATTTGAGTGGGCAAATGGAGTCCGATTTTGGTAAATTTTATATGCCTAGACTCGTATCGAGATGAGGATTCCGAATATGTGATTTTTGTAATTTTTCGACAAGTGTACCAAAAGTCGGGTTTTGACAACTTGTGGGTTTTGATATAAATTGGGTTATTTCGAATGAATTTCGTGAAATGAGCGTATATTGATGCATTCTCTATGATTTTGAGCAGATTTGGCATCCGAGGAGATTGATTTGCGAGGCAAGCGCAAGGCGGATTGAAGCTTCTACCGGTTCGAGGTGAGTGGTAGTAGTAAACAATGCACCGAGGGTTTGAAACCCCGTACTAGCACTTTACAGTGCTATATTGAGATGAGACACGCGTTCTATGACGGGCGTGGTGACATTATGATTGGGGGTTCGGACTTAGTCCTTCCCGGCTAATAGAATACTGTGTTGTATGACTGTTACTGAGATTATAACCGTACAATTGGGTTAATAGCCATGTTTGGGGCCTTGTGCCGATCTGCAGAGCATTAGGGAACCTATAAAGCTAGGTGACCCTTATATCATGTTGGAAACATACACTCAGCCGTAGCTCTAGCTGTATAGCATAATATGAGACCGTACTAGATGTGTACATTAAGAGAGATTATCTAGGGTGGAATTCCCTGTTCTAGCTATTGGGCCTGAAAGGCCAAGTCTATATTGATTGAGGCAGGGTCAAGGACCCACTGTGATATACATTATATTGGGCCTGAGAGGCCAAGCACATATTGACTGGGATAGGGTCGAGGACCCATTATGAGGTATTATATATATACCTATATTGGACCGGGCTGCACGCCGCAGCAGTATATATTGGATCGGACTGCACGCCGCCGTAATATGCATGTAATATACATGTAATATACATGTGGGACGGACCGCACACCGCAGTATTATTGCGCTTGGGCCGTAGGAGCCCTTCGGAGTCCGAGTCCGCACACATTCTCGGTGAGCACCGGTGTATATTATGGGATCGGGCCGCACGCCGCAACAATATAGAGATATATACATATATATATTGGATCGGACCGCACGCCGCAGTAATATTTGTGTGGATCGTGCCGCACGCCGCAGTATTATAGTGCTTGGGCCTAGGGAGCCCCTCCGAAGTCCGTATACACCCCCAGTGAGCGCCGTCGACGTTAAATGGAGCGGGCGCTGCGCGCCGCAGCGTTATATGTATTGGAGCGGGCTGCACGCCGCAGCATTATACTTAATCATATCCTATTATCTACTTAAATACTTATACATTATAGACGTAGGTATGTGTCTTTATATGTTGAGATGGCCGTACACCGTAGGGGTACGAGTGAGGGTTTGATCAGTGTGGGATCTTGTAGAGATATATGTGGACTGGAGATCAGAGTACTTACTATAGTGATGACGTACCCGTGAGGGTTGCCTTAGAACTGTTAAGTGATAGCACATGATTTCTTACCTTCAGTTATTATTTATTATTGTTACTCACTGAGTTGAAATATACTCACCCCACTCCCCTGCACTTTCTGTGCAGATCCACAGGTGCCCGAGAGCAGTTGAGACATTGTAGCTGCTGATCCTTGTCTACTTTTGCGGAGATTACGAGGTAGCTGCCAGCGTCCGCAGAGCTTGTTTTCTCCTTCTCTATCATCTTGTTGATTTCCTACTTGCCTAGACTTGATTGTATTAGGATGCTATTCTGTAGAGGCTCAGTCTCGTGACACCACGATATGTTTGGGACCATATTTTGTATGTTTTACGTTTCGGTTATCACCTGATGTGATCATTTACTGTTTAAGTTTAATTTGATTAATAACTGGCTGGTTTAAGGGATAATATGGTCGGGCTTGCCTAGCATTGTGTTGGGCGCCATCACGACCAGGGTTTGGGTCGTGACAAAAACATTCTTCCATTCGAATTATGTTGGCTTTGGTAGCACAATTGGATTTGGAACTAGTTCAGATGGATGTAAAAACTGCATTTTTACATGGAAACTTGGAGGAGGAAATCTACATGACTCAGCCAGAAGGATTCAAAGTTGCTGGAAAGGAAAATTTGGTGTGCAAACTTGAAAAATCATTGTACGGATTGAAACAATCTTCTAGACAATGGTACAAGCGATTTGACAAGTTTATGTTGCAGCAGGGGTACAAAAGAAGCAAATACAATCATTGTGTGTATTTGCGCAAGCTTAAAGATGGTTCATTTATATATCTTCTCCTATATATTGATGATATGTTGATAGCTTCCAAGAATTCGGAAGAAATCGATAAGTTGAAGATTCAACTGAAGAAGGAGTTTGAGATGAAGGATCTGGGTGAGGCGAAAAAAACTCTTGGCATGGAGATAATAAGGGATAGACGTTCAAAGAAACTTTGTTTATCTCACAAAGAATATTTGAAGAGAGTACTACAACGTTTTGGCGTAGATGACAAGACTAAGCCGGTTAGTACTCCACTTGCTCCCCATTTTAAGCTAAGTACTAATATGTCGCCATTGGATGAAGCTGAACAAGAGTATATGTCAAAGGTACCATACGCAAATGCTGTTGGTAGCTTGATGTATGCTATGGTCTGTATGAGACCTGACATTTCACAAGCTGATGTAGTTATTAGCAGATATATGCACAATCCAGGAAAGGAGCATTGACAAGCTCTGAAGTGGATTCTGCGGTATATTCATAATACTGTAGATGGCGGGTTAATTTTTGAGCAGGAAGACAATCAGTCTGTAGTTGGATATTGTGACTCAGATTTTGCGGGTGATCTCGACAAACGAAGATCAGCTACTGGTTATGTGTTTACTTTTGCAAAGGCACCAGTTAGTTGGAAGTCTACTTTGTAGTCAACAGTTGCTTTATCTACAACAGAGGCAGAGTACATGGCTATTACAGAGGATGTGAATGAAGCAATTTGGCTTCAAAGATTGCTAAAGGAGCTTGGTGTTGAATAAAAAAGTATCACAATTTTTTGTGATAGTCAAAGTGCTATTCAATTAGCTAAGAACCAAGTTTATCATGCAAGGACGAAGCACATTGATGTTCGGTATCACTTCGTACGAGAAATCATAGAAGAAGGTGGAGTCACGGTGAAGAAAATTCATACTACGGAGAATCCTGCTGATATGCTGACAAAGGTGGTGACTGCGATCAAGTTTCAACATTGTTTGGATTTGATCAACATTGTTGAACACGGAAGATTGAAGATGAAGACACAACCAAAATTTGTTATAGAGAGAAAATTGAAGATGTGGAATTTTTGCCAAGGTGGAGATTTGTTGAATTGGCAAATTGTCCGACATCGGTCGGGAAGAGAGTTTGGGGGGGGGGGGGATTTTCCCCCTATAAAAGAAGGCCTAATGTTTAGGAATTAAACACACCTCTCATTTGCCTTCTTATCTTCTTAAGGCATTTGTATCTTCTCTCTTTAGTATTAATTCACTTGTATTTTGGAGTGGAATAAAATATTGGTTGTGTTCGAGGAGTAGGCAAAATTAGCCGAACCTCGTAAATTTTGGTGTTCCTTTTATTGTTGCTTTATTGTCTTATTTATTATTTGGTGGCTGCCATAATTTTTTGTATAGTAGTTGTGACTCATTCACACTATATACATTTGGCTTCCGCAATACTAACCATTTTATTTTTCCTTTGATGCAGTTTTAGGTTGTTACTACCTTTCCGTTGCTGCTGGTATTGAGACATTTTGATGCAGATATCATTGTCCTTTCATTAAGTTTCTTCCTGCTTTTCCTTTCAGCCATAAGATTCCTGGATTGACCCTTTCCATTTCTCCTACGGAAACTTAGGATCATCTTCACCCTCATTTTGGTCACTATCTGATCCCGAATTAGATCTTCCATTATTTTGTTGTTTATCATATGCACCATCAATTAATCCATCTTGATTACTACGTACTATTTCTCATCATTTGTTTCTGCAAGTAAGCATCCATTTCACTCATGTACTTATTCTCCATTGAATTTGAAAAACTTGTGCTCTGATCGAACAACGTAGTTGCTGCGTTGTTTTCGATTTCTGAGGTGGTGTAAGTATTAAATTATTGAAGTGTGGAAGGAAGTTCACTGTAGAAGTATCCAAATTTTTTCTTTTAAGAGGAAAATCATACGATAAGTGATCGGAATGTTCTCTTGATGTAACAGGGGAGGAGACTATTTGCTGGTAAACATTTTGGAAAATTATATGGTCACCTCCATTTGATAGAAAATTCTGCTGCTCCAAGTGGATGTTGCATTGAGTTGAGACAAAGTCTGACTTTCTCATCTTCTCGTAGCTGTCAAAGTTTGTAAAGGATAGTAAAATTAAAATCTATGTATAACCTGGCTTTGATATTGTCTCAGTATCAAGTTACTTGTACATCATATACAAATTCATTCCTGCTCATGAGGACTCATAATGCTTGATGTTGTACTTCGACAATGGAACATTCAGAAATGCTTCAATCTTATGTAATTGGGTTACTGCTAATTGATTATTAGCGTATTGCTACTTTCAAAGTTCACTTAAATATCTTTGTTCCCTTTCTTATTACGTGATGAAACAAAATACTGATAAAAAAATATTTTTGATATCTCAAAAAGAAATACTCCAAAATTATGTCTAGATTCATTTTCTTACAATTATATTAATGAGTCATTATTATAATTTAATTTAATGTTGACCATTACGTTTCAAATGTTGGCTTAATGGCATTAAAATAATATTTTGTATTCAATTGTTGTATAACGTTTAAAAACGTTTTTATATTCAATCAACAGAATTCTTTCTGTTAGTACCATTTTGAAACTGTTTGGTAGACTTTGAATAAGCCTTTATGGCTTTTGACGATTGGAGGCCAGCAAGTGCATTTCTTTGCACTATATATATATGGTTTTGTTTTCATCTTTGTGGGGTGAAACATAGTAAAAACTTTTCTTATTCTTTCTTTAGTGTTGGGTTTTCATCTTATAAATCTTTGTTGTTTCTGCTCCTAGTTTATACTAGAAGAGCTTGTTGAATCCTGGGGGATACGCCTAATATTATTTATCTCGGTGTAGGCGAAATATCCTTAAGGACAGTGTCTTTGACACACCTCAAGCTAAACCGTATATTCTCAATAATCATCCAATTTTTTCCAACAATCTTAAGGATATTTCCACGTAGTTATTATGGAGAATAATGTTGCTAATGTTGCTGTTTTTGGTGGAGATAAATTTTACCGCAAGCACATTGTTGTTGACAAAGGAGAAGAAGTTGTTACTAGAAGCAGACTTGTGGAGGACAACAATCGTCGGGAAAAATCAAGTAACAGGTATGATAAACGAAATGGTTATAAGCCCAAAACCAACAATCAACCTAGCCACTATGTTGCTCGATGCCGGAAAAGAGTTGGGAATGACAATCCCACTAAGGCTAAAGTAAATTTGACTGAAGCCAAAGTGGATGATATAATTGTTGCGGTTGTTTCCCAAGTGAACCTTGTGGCCAATGTGAAAGATTGGGTGTTAGATTCTGGTGCCACTAGGCACATATGTGCTAACAAAAAAGACTTTGTGTCTTACACCCAAGTTGAGGAGGGAGAAGAAGTTGTCTATCTTGGTGATTCAAGAACTACTCAAGTTCTTGGAAAAGGCAAAGTTCTTGTCAAACTCACATCTGGCAAAACCTTGGCATTGAATGATGTGTTGCATGTTCCTAGTATCCGAGCCAATTTGGTCTCTGTGGGATTATTAGGAAAAGTGGGGGTGAAGGTTGTTTTTGAATCTGATAAGGTCGTGTTGACCAAGAATAATAATTTTGTTGGCAAGGGATATTATAACCATGGCTTGTTTGTACTCAATGTTATCAATGAAAATGCTAGTACTTCTGCTTGTTTGGTTGATTCTTTCAATTTATGGCATGCTAGATTAGGACATGTTAGTTTATCTTATATTAAAAAAATGCATTCTGAAGGTCTTATTTCAAATATTAATTTTTTGACTATTGATAAGTGTGAAGTTTGTGCAGAAGCTAAACAAACTAAGAAATCGTGTGCTTCAATATTTAGAGAATCTGAATTGTTAAGTTTAATACATACTGATTTAGGAGACTTGAAACAAACTATGACTAGAGGAGGAAAAAAATATTATGTGACTTTTATAGACGATTTTTCTAGATATGCAAAAGTTTATTTGTTGAGAAATAAAGATGAAGCTTTTGATAAGTTTTTAATTTATAAAGCTGAAGTAGAAAATCAATTAGATAAGAAAATCAAAAGAGTTAGATCCGATAGAGGTGGTGAATTTATTTTATTGAATGATTATTGTGAGAAAGAAGGCATAATTCACGAGATAACTCCGCCATATTCTCCACAATCAAATGGTGTTGCGGAAAGGAAAAATAGGACTTTAAAGGAAATGATGAATAGCATGCTTGTTAGTTCTGGTGCTCCGGATAATCTTTGGGGTGAAGCCATTTTATCTGCTTGTCATTTACAAAATAGAATTCCTTATAAGAAAACCGGTATAACTCCTTATGAGTTATGGAAAGGGTATCCACCTAATTTGAAATATTTGAAAGTGTGGGGGTGCCTTGCTAAAGTTATGTTGCCCGATCCTAAGAAAAGGAAAATAGGATCTAAAACATCCGATTGTATGTTTATTGGGTATGCTGAAAGTAGTGCAGCATATAGATTTTTAGTAGTTAAAAGTGATGTACTTGAAAATAATACTATTGTTGAAACAAAAAATGCTGAATTTTTTGAAAATATTTTTCCTTTAAAATTTGAGAAAAATAATGAAGCTTCTATTATTCCAAGTGATAATATTTCACATGTTCCAGTTATTCAAAATAATCTTGAAAGTGAGGACTTAAGAAGAAGCAAAAGACCAAGGAAAGAAAAATCTTTTGGTAATGATTTTTATACTTATTTTGTGGATAATGATCCTTTAACATATTCTGAAGCTATTTCTTCTTCTGATGCATCATTTTGGAAAGAAGCTATTGATGTAGAATTAAATTCAATTTTACAAAATAAAACTTGGATTTTAGTTGATTTACCTCCAGGAGCTAAACCCATTGGTTGTAAATGGATTTTTAAGAAGAAACTTAATCCGGATGGTTCAATTGATAAATACAAAGCTAGACTTGTTGCAAAAGGTTTTACCCAAAAGCAAAATATTGATTATTTTGATACTTATGCTCCTGTAACTAGAATTTCCTCAATTCGTGTTTTACTTGCCTTGGCTTCTATTTATAAGCTTTATATTCACCAAATGGATGTTAAAACTGCTTTTTTAAATGGTGATTTGGAGGAGGAAATTTACATGGAGCAACCCGAGGGTTGTGTAGTTTCTGGCCAAGAAAATAGAGTATGTAAATTGCTAAAATCTTTGTATGGTCTAAAGCAAGCGCCTAAACAGTGGCATGAAAAATTTGATCAAGTATTGATTAATAATGGGTTTTCATCAATTGAAGTAGATAAATGTATTTATACAAAATGTGTGGATGGTGCATGTGTTATTATTTGCCGTTACGTAGATGACATGCTTATTTTTAGTTCTAGCCTTGATTTGGTACATAAAACCAAATTTTTCTTGTCTTCTAATTTTGAGATGAAAGACATGGGAGAAGCTAATGTTATTTTAGGCATGAAAATTATAAGGGATGGCAATAGTTTGATGTTGACTCAAGAACATTATGTAGAAAGAATACTTAAAAAATTTGATAATTTTGATGTGGTACCTGTAAGCACTCCTTATGATGCTAGTAGTCATTTAAAAAAGAATAAGAGAGATGCTGTAGATCAAAATAAATATGCTCAAGTTATTGGTAGTCTAATGCATTTGATGAATTTTACTAGACCTGATATTGCTTATGCTGTGTGTAGATTGAGTAGATCTATTCAAAATCCGAGTCATGATCATTGGAATGCATTAGTAAGAATAATGAAATATTTGAGAGGTACCATGAACTATGGTATTAAATATAGTGGATTTCCCACTATACTAGAAGGATACAGTGATGCTAACTGGATCTCTGATTCAGATGAGACAAAATCCACTAGTGGTTATGTGTTCACCCTCGGTGGGGGTGTTGTGGCATGGAAATCAGCTAAACAAACTATAATAGCTAGATCTACCATGGAATCCGAGTTTGTGGCATTGAAATTAGCTGGCAATGAGGCCGAGTGGTTAAAGAACCTTTTGGCGAGTATTCCTCTAGGAATAAAACCGACACCTTCTGTGTCGATGCATTGTGATTGCCAAGCTGCAATAGCCATTGCCAAAAATAAATCCTTTAATGGGAAGAGTAGACATATCCGGTTAAGACATAATGTGATAAAGCAGCTGCTGAAAGATGGAATTATTTCCATAGATTATGTGAAGTCAGAAGTGAATTTGGCCGATCCTCTAACTAAACCTTTGGGAAGAAAATTAATATCTGAAACATCGAGGGAAATGGGACTTTTGCCAATTTGAGTTATATCAACTATGATGGTAACTCAACCTATGTGATTGGAGATCCCATGAAGTAGGTTCATATGGGTAATAACAAGTCATTAGTTGATCAAATGTGCACTATTAAACTATATCCCTTCCTATGGTGTCTGTGTGTATATAGTGCAAGACTGCAAGGAATGAGAGGTTGAGTTATTAAACTCTTAATCTAATAATCCATAGCCTTTATAGGTGGTGTATTGTGCTGCAGAATACACTTGATGGATGGACCTATATGGGTGTGGAGTGGGGCCGCTCCTATGAAATTTGTGGCGAAATTTCTAGAGCACTCATTAAAACCAGGCGCGCGCATGGCCTATTAGCGCAAAACCGCGACAAACAACAAAGTGTGTGCGGGTATAATGTGATAGATAAGACACTGAACTTACAAAAGAATTCTTGGTTCATAGAAGTTTTAAACTTCACCATTTATTCTGTAAGGTTAATCTTATTTTATCTAGGTCTGGTTCATAGTCCAAGAGACACCAGATTCGATGCGTTATGCTCATTTGTGAAAACTCAGCACATTAGTTTATTATTTCATTATTTTCTTTTTGCGATATGTGGGGGATTGATGAAAAAATATTTTTGATATCTCAAAAAGAAATACTCCAAAATTATGTCTAGATTCATTTTCTTACAATTATATTAATGAGTCATTATTATAATTTAATTTAATGTTGACCATTACGTTTCAAATGTTGGCTTAATGGCATTAAAATAATATTTTGTATTCAATTGTTGTATAACGTTTAAAAACGTTTTTATATTCAATCAACAGAATTCTTTCTGTTAGTACCATTTTGAAACTGTTTGGTAGACTTTGAATAAGCCTTTATGGCTTTTGACGATTGGAGGCCAGCAAGTGCATTTCTTTGCACTATATATATATGGTTTTGTTTTCATCTTTGTGGGGTGAAACATAGTAAAAAATTTTCTTCTTCTTTCTTTAGTGCTGGGTTTTCATCTTATAAATCTTTGTTGTTTCTGCTCCTAGTTTATACTAGAAGAGCTTGTTGAATCCTGGGGGATACGCCTAATATTATTTATCTCGGTGTAGGTGAAATATCCTTAAGGACAGTGTCTTTGACACGCCTCAAGCTAAACCGTATATTCTCAATAATCATCCAATTTTTTCCAACAAATACAAAGTCAAATATTATTTAAAGAAGTTACGTTGGTTTCGGAAAGAAATTGTGACATCGGACACCCATGCATAGCACGAGCACTTCCATCTAGTATTAAATAATTTATTGATAGTGAGCATTTATCCCTTAATATGAGTCTACCTATTACGGATTTAAATTAATCGGACCAATAAGTTTCAGCTATAAAAAGCTTTGAACGGAGACTTTACGATTATGTCAACTTCACAATCTCTTTATAGCCTTATGCAGATTTTTTGCCATAGTAAGCGTGAACAATAATCCTGTGAGATAAAGCAAAAAAGACACTGCGTTGGTCGTAATATTATTGTCTTTGCCTTGTGCAATGGGACCTAACAAAATCCTGTCATCTGCCTCATTGCCTTGCCAACTTGCAATGCCTATAATACTAACTTTTGTTAGGCTAATTATAGTTTAATTATTACCATCATTATGCAATTATGATGTGAACTTTTCCTAAGCAAAGGAGATATCCATTTTTAATCGCGCCATCACACGACATGAACGTTACAAATAAGTAGAAAAGTTTGTGACCTGCTACATATTTAGTAGAATTTCTAGTTTTCTAATGACAATTTTTTGTTGATGGAGTTTTCGTTTTAGCTTTTTAAGATAATGTTATTTTTGTGTGTGACTAAATTATAATTTTTTTCTATTCGCTGCAACTGTTTTGATCTTGTCGATGTTCCTTAAAGTCCTTGACAAGGTTAGAATCAAGTCTACCATTCAAAATGACTTCTTGCTTATCGCCATTATTATTCTTGCCGAAAGTCTTAGATATTCAACGCCTACTTGACTAGCTAAAAAAGAGGCAATTAGAGTATGTATATGGGCTATTTATTTCTAATAATAATGTCAACGATAGATAGATATTATGTATTAGTTGTTCGTCCAAAGCATGCAAAGCTTGCCTTATAATTGTACTATTAAAGGAAGGGGAAAGGCTAATTTGTGTTATCGCATTTTCATAGTATCTTCATATATAAGACAGTAAATGAAGAATGCAAACAATTTGCAGCTTTGAAACAACACTTTGATAAAGCTTTTTATCAATTCTCTCTTTCTTTTCCTCTTTATTCTCCATTCTTCGCACAAACTAAACAAGTCTTTCAACAAAAAAAGAGAATCGCGTTTATGAAGCAAAAGTCTTTACTTATGGACAGTGGATACAAGGTCACCTTCAAGCCAACAAAGCTATATTGTTTAACTAAAAATAAATTTCTCAGTCAAAGTCATTACTTAGAAGAGACCGGGTTACTCATAATAAAGATAGTACTTCACATTCCCAACAATTTTAGGAGGGATAGATCAGAAGTGGAGATGATTGGCAAAGAGAAATAAGAAATGAAGAATAATTACTCCCCGAAATCAAGGCCTTAGACTTGAAGAAGAAAGCAAATAATAGTATCATGTATTTCAATAATAATCGTAACTTTGCCCTTATAAATGGAATTGCTGTCCTTATATAGGAGCATATAATTATAACAGTTCCCACATTTAATTTGGGCTCACTAATGACATATAGTGATTGTCCGTTATCATAGATAATCGTTACTGGCACATTTATAACTAAAGATTCCTTGTAACTGATCCGATTCCCCTTCCTTATTTACTTCTAGTTCGTGTATCTTCCTTTTTTGCAGCCTTCATTCATTCATTTCGCTCTTGTTTCTTCTGTCAGGCCTGGTTCTTATCTCTATGTTACCACGTGGGTGTTTCTCTCATGCCTTTCCTGCATTCTTAATTCACCTAATTGAAAGTGCCATTTGTTGCTATATCGATGCTCCAAACGTCATGCCCCCCAGCTTACTGATAGTCCACGTATCATGTCTTTTTTTCACCAATTCAGATAGTCGCCCCATCCTTAATTCACCTAATTGTATTGTACCTATTATACACATCGTTCCAGGTTGTTGCTGAAAATTCTCTCTAACTTTCCTTCCGCCTTCTCGTAGCTTCTAAACTTTTCTCGTTTAAATTCCTCGCTAATGACATAGCTGTCCAGTCATGTACTCGAGGTAACATCATCCTCTCCCCCCGGAATCTATCTACATATTCTCTGATCAATTATGTACTTCCTTGTTTTACCTTAAAGATATCTTCTATCCCTTTTTCAACTTTCTTAGCTCAATGTGCCTTTATATATTAATCTGCAAGCTCAGTAAAAGAATTATTAGAGTTTTCAGGTAAAAGAGAATACCATGTTAATGCTCCTTTCGTGAGTGTTTCATCAAACTTTTTAACCAAAACCGATTCGATTTCTTTCTTGGTTAAATCGTTACCTTTCACGCCAGTAGTGAACGCAGTCACATGATCTCGATGATCAGTTGTTCCATCATATTTTGGAATATCATGCGTTTTAAGCTTTTTAGGAATTGGTAAAGGGGATGCACTTGGCTTCCATGGTTGTTGCGAATACTTGTCAATATCCACCCTTTTGATCACGAGTGGCACGTCAAGTATTTACTTTATGTGATCATTTTGCTCCTTCAATTGTTTTTGCAAAGTTAATACTAAACTTTATAAATTAGAATTATTTGGTGCACCTGACCCTCCATATCGATATTAGTAAGGAATTTCTCCACTTCCAGAATTGTCGAGCCTTGAGCGCGAGTTTTCTAATGTTGTTATATTGACTGGTGGACGAGTTTGTGGTGCATTGGGAAATCCTCTGTTGTAGTGCATTATTCACGTGTTCCGCAATCAACTGCTTGAGAGTGTCTTGCTCTATGGTTTGTTCGCCTCTTTATTGATCATCAGTGCGTGATGTACACTTTTCAGGTGAACCTCCACGAGATTGCTGAGGGGATTCCTTTGGGAAGTAGTGTGGTGGAGTTCCACCTTGTTGATTTAGTTGGTTATTTTCGTTAACAATTGACATAATTGATTTTTAAAAAGTAGAATTTCGAAAGCGAAAAGATTATCACATATCCCGTAACAGAACTAATTTGTTTAACTAAAAATAGATTTCTTGATCAAAGTCAATACTTAGAAGAAAATCGTACTCAAACCTAATTCAATAATCTTTCTGTAAAGGTCTATAATCATCACCCGCAAAACTTTGCACAAAAATATTCATAGGATTCGTCATTAACTTTTTTTTACACGGACCTTATTTTTCTTGATAGATGGTTAGGCACTACTAATTACTATAAGATTATGCTTACATAAAGAGATTTACTGTAAATGATTGTTTGAGTGTTTATATTAAACTAAAATCATATAATAGACATTATTTTCTTTTATATTAAAAAAATAATAACAGCAATTAGTATTATGGCGTATTCACTATATGAGTTCTTACTATCTTCATATAGATCCATCCCATTTTAAAATTTAAAAAAAAGTACGTTTGACGATATCTTAAGTTGATCTGCATGAATTTTATATGTGTTACGTCAATTAATGAGTTTTAACATTTTAGTTGAGACCCTCTTCATTGTCTACGTTCTTATAACTAACTGGTTCTTGTATAGAAATTGCCGAATGAGGAACTCTGTTTCATTATTAATAATGAGAAAACATTATGTGGGGTGAGAGAGGCTCGAACTCTCGACCTCAGGATAACTCAGAAGCTATGAGACCTACGCGCTAGCCATCTGCGCCACCACCCCGCGTTGTTTAATACTTGAAATTTTGTGATATTGTAATTCATATTATGCAGAGGACAAATTTCCACTCACGTACAAAATAAGTACAAATAAAGAAAAGTCGAATGCTAAATCCTTTGATATTTCAATAATGTAAATTGAAAGAACATAATACTCGAAGCACATTCTCATTCAGAATCATTTTAATGGACACTCTAGTGTTGAAATTTCCTCCAAATGGAGCCGTCCAATTTGGAATTCAAAGAGTTGGTAAGGAGCCATCCAAATTGGAATTCAAAGGCATGCATTTGTTGAAATTATTTATGGGAAAATTACCCATTGAGTCCTTTTAGTTAGGTTAAATTTGTCTTTTGGTCCCTATCTCCAAACTATAAATACCCCCCTCCATTTCTTGTTTTAAATACACCAAAATATTCAATACTCATCTAAGAGTTTGAGAGAAAGAGAGAATGTTTCTTTAGGAAGTTTTTCTAAAGGGGGAGTGACAAAATAGTGAGTAAAATACTAGTAGGGTATTTTCGGGAAACACTTTTGTGTGCGCCACTATTTTGGGTAGAGCTCGGGAAATTGTTGTACCTCCAAATTATTGGAGAAGTCTCTCTTTGTAAGTCTACTAAAAGTTTTAGTGGAAGTTGGTGCCGGGTTTGTGGACGTAGCCTAAACGTTTTAGGTGAACCACGTTAAATTCTTTGTGTCATTTATTTTTCGTTGATCATTTATTTTTCCGTTGTGCAGAAGTGTTTAGTGCCACCCGGATCCTAACAAGTTGTATCAGAGCTTTGGTTAGAATACTATTCATACGTACGGTACTATTCATATGTACGGGTACTATTCATCCATACATGCACTATTCATACCTACGATTACTATTCACCGTCGGGAATATGGAGGCAAGGACAAGCAAGATGGTCAACCCGAATGGCACAAATTACCACTTATGGAGAAACAAGATGAAGGATCTCCTGTTCGTGACGAAGATGCACCTGCCGGTGTTCAGTGCTCAGAAACCTGAAGACAAGTCAGACGAGGACTGGGAATTTGAGCACAACCAACTGTGCGGCTACATACAGCAATTTGTTGAAGATAATGTGTACAACCACATTTCTGGTGTGACACATGCAAGGTCGTTATGGAACAAGCTCGAGGAGTTGTATGCCTCTAAAACATGTAACAACAAATTATTTTACTTGACAAAATTAATGCAAGTAAAATATGCAGAAGGGACAACTGTGGCAGATCACCTTAATGAAATACAAGGGATTGTCGACCAATTGTCGGGAATGGGCATAAAGTTCGATGACGAGGTACTTGCTCTTATGGTGCTGGCAACACTCCCAGAGTCATGGGAAACCTTGAAGGTTTCAATCACCAATTCTGCACCCAACGGTGTGGTAAACATGGAGACAATCAAGAGTGGCATTCTAAATGAAGAAATGAGACGCCGATCACAAGGATCATCTTCTTCATCAGAGGTGTTGGCTGTTACGACCAGGGGGAGAAGTCAAAACAAGGGCCAGAGTAACAAAGATAAGAGCAGAGGTAAATCCAACAAATTTGCACATGTTGAGTGCCATTACTGCAAAAAGAAGGGCCATATCAAAAGATTTTGCCGACAGTTCCAGAATGACCAGAAGAAGAACAAAGGCAAAAAGGAGAAATCCGAAGAAAGCAATGATGATGAAGCGAACTCCTTTGGTGAGTTTAACATTGTCTACGATGACGACATTATCAATCTGACAACCCAAGAGACGACATGGGTGATTGATAGTGTAGCTACCATTCATGCAACGCCACGGAGAGAATTCTTCTCATCTTACACACCTGGAGACTTCGATCGTGTAAAGATGGGAAATGCCAATTTCTCAACAGTTGTAGGCAAAGGAGATGTTTGCCTAGAGACCATGAATGTGATGAAGCTACTTTTAAGAGATGTCAGGCATGTTCCAGATATGCGCCTGAATCTGATCTCCGTAGGCAAGCTTGATGAGGAAGGTTACTGCAATACCTTTCATAATGGCCAATGGAAGCTCACGAAAGGCTCATTGGTGGTGACGCGGGGCACGAAGCAGTCAAAGTTGTACGTGACCCAGGCAAGCATCTCCCAACAAGTTATAAATGTTGCGGAGAATGATAGCAATATCAAATTGTGGCATAGACATCTTGGCCACATGAGTGAAAAGTCAATGGCGCGTTTGGTGAAGAAGAACGCCTTACCAGGTCTAAACCAGATCCAGTTGAAGAAGTGTATTGATTGTTTAGCTGGGAAACAAAACAGAGTTTCATTCAAAAGATTCCCTCCTTCCAGAAAGCAAGACGTGTTAGATCTGGTACACTCAGATGTATGTGGGCCTTTCAAGAAGTCCCTCGGTGATGCCCGATATTTCGTGACCTTTATTGATGATCATTCACGAAAGACATGGGTATACACGCTGAAGACCAAGGATCAAGTGTTTCAAGTTTTCAAACAATTTCTGACCTTGGTGGAAAGAGAGACTGGTAAGAAGTTGAAGTGCATCCGGATAGACAATGGCGGTGAATACCAGGGTCAATTTGATGCTTATTGTAAAGAGCATGGTATTCGACATCAGTTCACACCTCCTAAAACTCCACAGTTGAATGGTTTGGCTGAGAGGATGAACAGAACTTTGATCGAGAGAACCAGATATTTACTCTCTCATTCAAAGTTACCAAAGGCTTTCTGGGGTGAAGCTCTAGTTACAGCAGCCTATGTGCTAAACCATTCACCCTGTGTCCCTCTTCAATACGAGGCTCCAGAAAAGATTTGGTCAGGAAGAGATATCTCTTATGATCAATTGCGGGTATTTGGCTGCAAAGCCTATGTCCATGTTCCGAAGGATGAAAGGAGCAAACTTGATGTCAAGACAAGGGAGTGTGTATTCATCGGCTATGGTCAAGACATGCTTGGCTATAAGTTCTATGATCCGGTGTAGAAGAAGCTCGTCAGGAGTCGAGATGTTGTGTTCGTTGAGGACGAAACAATTGAAGACATTGACAAAGTAGAGAAGTCCACTAATGATTCTGCTGAGTTTGAGTCGCCTCCAACAATGGTGCCGAACAAGTTGGAGACGATGTTCAGGATAATCAACCTGAAGCCCCTGATCTTCCAAATGAAGATGAACCAGCAGATGCTGAAGGTAACGAAGATAATAGTGATGATGATGCAGACGAGGATGATCAACCTCAACCACCAATCCTCAATAACCCTCCTTATCACACAAGATCTGGAAGAGTTGTGCAACAGTCTACCAGATATTCTCCACATGAGTATGTGTTACTCATTGACGGGGGAGAACCCGACAGTTTTGAAGAAGCTGTTGATGATGAACATAAGGAGAAGTGGATAGAAGCCATGCAAGACGAGATGAAATCCTTGCATGAGAACAAGACGTTTGAGTTGGTGAAGTTGCCGAAAGGCAAGAGAGCTTTGAAGAATTAGTGGGTGTTCAAGATCAAGCATGATGAACACAGCTCCTGTCCTAGATTCAAAGCAAGATTGGTCGTCAAATGTTTCAATCAAAGGAAAGGTATTGACTTTGATGAAATATTCTCACCAGGTTGTGAAAATGACCTCAATACGCACGGTGCTGGGATTAGCAGCAAGCCTCAATCTGGAGGTTGAGCAGATGGATGTAAAAACCGCCTTCCTACACGGTGATTTGGAAGAAGAGATATACATGGAGCAACCAGACGGTTTCCAGCAAAAGGGGAAAGAGGACTGCGTTTGCAGATTGAGGAAAAGCCTCTATGGCTTAAAACAGGCACCAAGGCAATGGTACAAGAAGTTCGAGTTAGTGATGGAGCAACATGGCTACAAGAAGACAATTTCAGACCATTGCGTATTCGTTCAGAAGTTTTCTGACGATGACTTTATCATCCTATTGCTCTATGTGATATGTTAATTGTTGGCCAGAATGTCTCCAGAATTAATAGCTTGAAAGAACAACTGAGTAATTTTTTCGCCATGAAAGACTTGGGGCCAGCAAAACAGATCCTTGGGATGAGGATTGTACGAGACAGGGAAGCCAAGAAGTTATGGTTGTCTCAAGAGAAGTACATTGAGAAAGTACTTCAACGGTTCAACATGGAGAAAACTAAAGCAGTTAGCTGTCCTCTTGCTAACCACTTTAGATTGAGCACTATGCAAAGCCCATCAACAGATGATGAGGGAAGAAAGATGGAGCGGATTCCATATGCTTCAGCAGTAGGAAGTTTGATGTATGCCATGGTTTGTACACGGCCAGATATCGCTCACGCTGTAGGAGTGGTAAGTAGATTTCTTTCTAATCCAGGAAAGGAACATTGGGATGCTGTTAAGTGGATTCTCAAGTATCTTCGAGGAACCTCCAAACTATGCTTATGTTTTGGAGAAGACAAACCCGTGTTGGTTGGCTATACTGATGCAGATATGGCCGGAGATGTTGATTCTAGAAAATCAACTTCGGGATACTTGATTAATTTTTCAGGGGGAGCTGTGTCATGGCAATCAAAGTTGCAAAAATGTGTTGCATTATCAACTACTGAAGCTGAATTTATTGCAACAACGGAGGCTTGCAAAGAACTGCTGTGGATGAAGAAGTTCTTAACTGAACTTGGATTTTCGCAAGACGGTTACCGGCTATTTTGTGATAGTCAAAGTGCTATCCACCTTGCGAAGAATGCCTCATTCCATTCCAGATCCAAACATATTGATATAAGATATAATTGGATCAAGGATGTGTTAGAGAAGAAGATGTTGCGGCTTGAAAAGATCCATACAGATGAAAATGGATCAGACATGTTGACCAAGACTTTACCAAAGGGGAAGTTTGAGTTCTGCAGAGAAGCGGCAGGGATAGTAGATCCTCCATATTGTCGGAAGAGGGAGAATTGTTGAAATTTCCTCCAAATGGAGCCGTCCAATTTGGAATTCAAAGAGTTGGTAAGGAGCCATCCAAATTGAAATTCAAAGGCATGCATTTGTTGAAATTATTTATGGGCAAATTACCCATTGAGTCCTTTTAGTTAGGTTAAATTTGTCTTTTGGTCCCTATCTCCAAACTATAAATACCCCCCTCCATTTCTTGTTTTAAATACACCAAAATATTCAATACTCATCTAAGAGTTTGAGAGAAAGAGAGAATTTTTCTTTAGGAAGTTTTTCTAAAGAGGGAGTGACAAAATAGTGAGTAAAATACTAGTCGGGTATTTTCGGGAAACACTTTTGTGTGTGCCACTATTTTGGGTAGAGCTCGGGAAATTGTTGTACATCCAAATTATTGGAGAAGTCTCTTTTTTGTAAGCCTACTAAAAGTTTTAGTGGAAGTTGGTGCCGGGTTTGTGGACGTAGCCTAAACGTTTTAGGTGAACCACGTTAAATTCTTTGTGTCATTTATTTTTCGTTGATTATTTATTTTTCCGTTGTGCACAAGTGTTTAGTGCCACCGGGTCCTAACATCTAGCATGTAAAGTAATTAAAATGAACTACCTTAAATGTGTAGTTAGATCTAATTCATCAAATATCCAAATAGTAGGTCCACTAAAACAAACTTGAGATTTAACTATCGACTTCAAATTAAGATAGCGAATTCAATTTTCTAGTGTTACGTTAAATTTTGAGAAAAAAACATAATTAGTCAATATTTAAGAAAAAATTTCAAAATCTTAGCAGGAATAAGCAATTAACAAAAGTGGCAGCTAATTAATTACATTCCTGGCAGAAATATAATCAATTAATTAATGAATCTCTCAATCCACCCATGTTTCGTTGCTTAGGTTTGGGTAGTTCTAAAAATACCGAAATGTAATTAATGTAAAGTTACTGCATTTAGCTGATTTATAGGGGGCAAAGTTGCCCAACCGTTAGACCTAATTATTGTGTTAATTTCCTATTGCCTTTTTATCTTTCTTTTTTTAAAAAAATTCCTTTTTGGTTCCTCCCCCTCCATTTTAATGAAGAAAAACGATGATTTTCAAATATGGGAACATGATGGGAAGTTTTCTTTACATGTTTACTTTTTATTGTATTTGATTCCTTTTATACTCCTAAAAATAATAAGTATATTTTAGTATATAAAAATGTATAAATAGTATATATAATATATGGATTATATTTTAGTTGTATAAATATTATTTATATATTATACTATTTGTATATATATTATTATT
The DNA here is from genome assembly GCA_032618575.1 of Nicotiana noctiflora. Classification (NCBI taxonomy): domain Eukaryota; kingdom Viridiplantae; phylum Streptophyta; class Magnoliopsida; order Solanales; family Solanaceae; genus Nicotiana; species Nicotiana noctiflora. Next base: position 31,762 of record JASVEL010004704.1, on the reverse strand, counting down.
ATATCATATACGACGTATATAATTGATATATAGATATTATATGTAACTATTTAGATATGCATAGTGATATATTATGTATTTGGGTATAGAATTAATTTTAAGATTTAGCCGTATATTGAGCGCATAATATATATATATATATATATATATATATATATATATATATATATATATATATATATATATATATATATATATATATATATATATATTATTGTATATGTATATGTAATAATATGCGCTTGTGTATTACTATTGTAATATATAAGATATAAATGATATATCTATATTATATATCATCCATCCTAAATTAAAACGGAAAACTAAATATAGAAAGTATATGCTCATACTTGTAACATATTCCATGATTTGTGCCTTATTAATTATGTGTATAATTGATACAATATGCTAATATTGTAAAAACAACTGCCATTTTTGGAATAAACAATAAATGATATTATTTTCTTAAATATTTTGTTAGAAATGCTCAGCCGTGTAATTTTACCTTAAATATTTTTCATCAAAAGAGGAATTTACTTCCCTTGTTTATCATGAAGTAGATGTCATTTTTCTTAAAATTTCCTTGTTTAATTTATATCAACCTCCAACTAACACTTAGCCATGATATTTAACTTTTAACGCCCAAGAATATTGTGAAAACATTGTTATTATTGTTGTTGTAGTTGTTGTTATTAGAATTTAATATACTTTTTATTTACCAAACGCTGATTTCTTTCCCTAGGATAATCGTTTTAATTGAATATATTTTCTATGAATAATGACCAACACAGCCTGTATCTTATAATTGAACTATGAGATTGTTTTCTAACTATATCATATATAAAACCTTATTACCCTAAATGTGCATAGTTTGTTAATTACCCACCCAGTCCGCACTTTTACTATAATTTATATATCATTCGACTATTAGGTATTAAAAGGGCAGAATATTCCCTAAAAATTCGCTAAAATTAAGGAAAGAATCTTGATGTTAATTGATTCTATATTAAATTTAATTTTTAAAAAGGGAAAGGAGATTTCTCATCTGCATAATTTTCTCCAAAACTACAATTTAAATTCTCGGAAAAAAAATAAACGAACATCTACTAAAACTACAAACAGATTCAACTACTATAAACTTCGAAGATTTGAAATCAAATTGTAGAAATCAAAATCTGTTCTTTATTGTTTCTTCTATCAAATTGTCGCTCGTATATATCTCTTCTTCATCTTTTCTTCTCTCAATCTAAAAATTCAAAAAAATATCAACAACAACAACAAATCATGTCCAAAATCATAATTATGCTACGATTTAATGGCAATTGGGATAACTATGGCAGATTTAGAGACTTTGAAGCTGATGCAATTGTGGTAGATGAGAATGCACGTTTGTGTAGTTCGAAAATGCTCAGAATTTTAGTTTTATGATATTATCTATAAATTTACTACATATATCTATAATTGACTACAAGTTTTTTATTTGGTGCAGGAAAAAAATATTTTAATATATAATGTCTCCAGATAGTAGATAAATTATAGGTAAATTATAGTTACTTATAATTTGTAGTTAATTTATAGTAAAATTATAGATAAAATGTAGATATGTTATAGATGCTATATTTTTAATATTGTAAATTTTTTTCTTTGTGTTTGTTCTGAAAATGTAGGTGATGGCTTCAACAAATCATATACATACTGTGTTAGATGGTGTGAAGCGATACATTGTGTGTCTAGAAAATAAGAAATGTAGTTGTGGCCAATTCCAACTTGAAGAACTTTCATGTGTAAATTGTTTCCAGATTGTAGTTATAATGTAGGTTAAATGCAGGTTTTGTAAAATTTTGTAGATAGTTTGCAGATTAATTGTGGATAACACATTTCTACGATTGGAGTATTTATTTCTTATTTTTCGTTGTGTAATTTCTATTCAACTAACAGTTATATATAAATATTACATAGAATATTTTTTATTGTGTAATGTATGTTCAACTGATAGTTATATACAAATATTACATAGAACTTGGAGGCAAACATCTAAAAATTACGATAAAAAGCTACAAAATATATATACAATAATTACATTGAGTCTTCACACAATGTAGATAGTTTAAAGATTATTGGCGAGAGAGATTTACGTCAAGGATTAAGGCGAGAGAGATGCAAGTAGAAAATTGGCGGGGGGGGGGGGGGGGGGGGGAGATAGTGAAGGTAAAATGTGGAGGATGTGGGGGGGGGGAGGGAGATGGGAGGAGAGAGATGCGGTTAAAGGTAAATGTGAGAATATATGCTCATAAATTAATGCCTAATATAAATGAAGCATTAATTATACCCCTAATTTGAATTATGGTATATAAATGGTAAAGTGATATGCCAAAATATAATTAATACAAATCTTAAACATTAAGGGTAATAAAATTTCATATATCGTATAGGAACGTAAAAGTTCCTTCAAATATATATATTAACATAAAAATGAATGACTCATTTGCTGGGGCAAGGAGGCCTTAATTGCATCGACATGATATGTTGGGCCTTCTATTTGGCCCACATTCAAAAGTTATTGTGCATCAATGGAAACTGCAACTTTAATAAAGACTGTACATTTACAACGAAAATGCTTTGATGTCTCCTAAAGCTCAAGGCAAGAAGCCAATAAGGTAAATAAACATGGATAAATGTGTCTGGTACAAAAAAAGGGATTATTTTCATTGATCTTTTGCAGAAAAATTTAGGTCATTGGACTAACAATGATATAATTTAAATATCGGTCTCAAAAAAGATCTTATGATTTCTTATGTACTCTATCCGTTCAAGTTTACTTGTGCACTATATTAAAAACCGATATCCACTATACTTGTCCAGTTTGAAAAACCAATGGATACTTATATATTCATTAAGTGTGACAGCATATTATGTAAAACTGACGAATTGAGTGACCTTTTAACGTAATAAAATGTGTCTAGTACGTTTAATTGCCTACCACATAGTCAAGTAGCTTATAACGATGTTTGCTGTGGGATATACCAAATCATAATTAGTTTGAACGTATAACTTCGAAATATTTTGTTGCTTTCTTATCTAAAATCTCCACTAGTATACCAGAAAATTGGAACAATAGCAGATATATATGATAACTAAGTAGTGTTATTAGGTTGTCGTCCTAATAACATACGAGAGAACCGCTAAATCCCGAAGCCGATAAGAAGCCAACTCTACTGCCTCTGTATCACTAACATGCATAACCCGCAATGTACGATGAACCTAGTTAATAAATGTCTGGAGGTCCTCCTTGGGGTCCGATCCGGTAAACACTGGAGGGTCTAAATTAATAAAATCATGAACTCTCGTACTAGTTGGTTTATCAGCAGCACCTGTATTCTGCCTCTGCGCCTGAGCAGCTACCAAGCTGATCAATAATTGCAAAGCACTCCACATATCCTGGTCTGTAGTGCCAGACAGAGGAACTAGAGTTGCTGGGTTCCTCCTAATATCTTCTGGAGGAGACGGAGTAGATGAGGTATGAGATGGCATCTCACTCTGAGCCTCACTTTGGCCTACACTAGCTTGGGGCACCTGAATGGTACCCTCTCCCGCAGCTGTATCAAGCCGTCTACTAATTGTTTGCTTCCTAGTCGAAGGCATCGCTGAAAGAAAACAAGGTGAATATTAGAGACGAACACTTACAACTCAACTCTATGCACGATCTGGATTCAGGAAGAAGGTAACAACCCTAGATGTCATGTAGCCTCCTGATTATAAATGTGGCGCGCTACACATCCATAATCAAGACTCTACTAGACACGACTCATAGACAATCCCTAGGACAGACTTGCTCTGATACCAAGTTTGTCACGACCCAAACTGGAGGACCATGACTAGCACCCGACCATACTTGCCGAGCACCAACGTACATTTTATCTAACCTTCTTTATTATCTTTTAGGCTGACTAGACCAATATAAATGGTAGACATGGATCATGGACTGGGTGTCGCGTTCGCGTAGGCCAGGGGTGTTGTGCATCGCGATCGCGTTCCTGGTGTCGCGTTCGCGTAGGGTCGTGGGAGTGTGCTTCACATTCGCGGGAGGTGTATCGCGAACGCGTAGAAGGAATTTGGGCGGCTGGGAGTTTGAGCATCGCGAACGCGTGGTTGGCGTCGCGTTCGTGAAGGGTAGCTGGAAGTTGGGCATCTCGAACACGTGGTAGGCGTCGCATTCGCGAAGGGTAAGAGAGAGTTGTTCATCGCGAACGCGTGGGAGCTCACGCGAACGCGTAGAGCAAAATGTTCTGGCAGTGAATTTATATCACAGAACAGAGGGGTTACGGGTTTACACCCCCAAAACATAATTTTGAGCCCTAGAGAGAAGAAAACTCGAGGAGATCACTGAGAAATCATCAGGTATTCGTCGGAGATAAGATTCTTGACTCAAAAACATCATTTTATGGTAGAATTAATATCGATCTTCATGAAATTGGGTTGAAATCTTGAAGAAATGTGGCCTAGATAGTGAAAACGGGATTTTGAGTTTTGGGAGGCCATTTGAACTTCGATTTTGATAAATTTTATATGCACGGACTCGTGGCGAGATGAGGGTCGCGTTGATACTAATTTCGGATTTTTCCGAGCAGTGGGCCCGGGGTCGGGTTTTACCAACTAGGTGTATTTATGCGAATTTCATGTAAATTGAAGTGGGTTATGATTCTTTGACCCGTATTTGATATAATTATTGTTATTTGACTAGATTCTACACACGAGGCAGCAAAATTTAAAGGAAAAGGCATCGCGGACGAGTCTACAGCCGGCTAGAGGTGAGTAGTTTGTGTATATGGTAGCCTGAGGGTTCGAAACCCCGGCTTAGCACATTGTGACGCTAGTAGGGCGTGGCTCGCACACCGTGGTAGGTGCGGGATTGATTGTGACTAGGGATTAAGACTTGGTCTATCCCGGAAATGAATAATATGTTATTAGTGTTGGAAATACACTGTATTTGATAAAATCGTGGGTTGTAAGCCTTGTTTGGGGCCTTGTGCCGACCTGTAGTGTCCTTAGAGGACAATATTTATGTGATAGCTATATTTGCTTAAATCACTAATCTCAGTCCTAGAATTGAAATCACATTATTGAAATGCTAAGTCACCGGCTTTTGCAAATTTAATAAAGTTAAAGTATTTTTCATAAATTATGAATTGGGAACTGGAATTAAGGAAAATGAACTGTTTTGTGACTTATTTTCTTATTGTGGACTGAGCATGGGATCGGGCTGCACGCCGCAGTGGTTGATATGAGGATCGGGCTGCACGCCGCAGCAGTATTGCGCTTGGGCTGTAGGAGCCCCTCCGGAGTCTGTACACACCCCCAGTGAGCGCCGTCGACGTTAAATTGGATCGGGCTACACGTCGTAGCGGTTATGTGCATTGCATTGCATCTTTATTTGTTGAATTACTTTGTGGTAGCTGAATTGTACTGTTGATGCTAGTTCGTAGGACATTCGGACTGTAGTGTAGCTTCATATTGTGGTATTCTGTGGATTTCTTATTTTCAGCTACTTGTATATATTTATTACTCACTGAGTACTTAGTACTCACCCTACTCCCTGCACCTTTTGTGTGCAGACTCAGGTACTCAGGAGCAGTAGACAGGCATTTCCAGCGTTTGCAGTGGGTCATATCGAGTTGCTGAGGTAGCTGCCTACGTTCGCAGAACCTAGCTTCTCCTCTCCTTTCCAGTTGTTATTTGTATTTTGTATTCAGACTTGAGTATTTCTATACAGTACTCTCTATTCCTGTTGGATTTTGTTAGAGGCTCTAGACTTGTGACTCCGGATCTTTGGGAGTGTCAGTATTTTGTTCATTATTATTATTATTGGAGTTCTTAAACTCATATATTCTTCTTGGGTTGTCCATTTGGGACTGATATTCATTTGAGATAAACAATTGTTGATCTGGCTGGCCTAGCTTAATTGTTAGGCACGGTCACGATCGAATTTGGGTCGTGACAAGTTGGTATCAGAGCCTAGGTTACTAGGACTCGCGAGTCGTGAGCCGGTTTAGTAGGCTTTCGCGGATCGGTACGTAGACGTCCATATCTATCCTCAGGGCTACAGAAACTTTAGGAAAAACCTCATTTTCTTGGATTCATATCGTGCGATTTGTGTTATCATGAAATTAAAGTTTTCCATACTCTAATCTCTCGCAGATGGCGAGAACACGAGCTAACGGACGTGGCGGACGACCACCATTGGCACCTAGAGGCCGTGGTCGTGGTAGAGGTAGAGCAGCGGTACCAGCACCTGCTCACCCACCAGGTGACCAGACTCAAGGTCAGATTCCAGCACCGGTGGCCCAGGTTCAGGATCAGGTTCCAGCTGCAGACGCTCCGACAGCTTAGGTTCAGGCACCGGCAGTTCCCATTGTGATACCGGGTCTTCAGAAGTCCTTGGCCCAGATCTTATCAGTATGCACAGGATTGGCTCAGGTTGTTGCAGCCTCTACTGCATCGTCTTCTTCACGGGTAGGGGGAGGGAATCAGACCCCCGTGGCTCGCACACCCGAGCCGGTGATACAGGGTATTCAGGCGCCTGGGGCAACTCCAGTTCTTATATGGTTCCAGTTATGCCCGATGATGAGCAGCGTCGTTTGGAGAGATTTGAGAGGCTACAGCCTCCGACATTCAGTGGTGCTGAGGGCGAGGACGCCCAGGGTTTTCTTGACAGATGTCAGCGCATGCTTCGCACCGCAGGTATTCTAGAGTCCAGCGGTGTTTCATTCACCACTTTTCAGTTCACAGGTGCAGCATTTCAGTGGTGGGAGGATTTTGAGAGGCGTAGGCCCACTGGGGCAGTGCCCCTCACTTGGCAGCAGTTCTCCACGGTATTTTTGGAGAAGTACGTGCCTCAGTCTCAGAGAGAGGAGCTGCGACGTCAGTTCGAGTGGTTGAAGCAGGGAGATATGACGGTTAATCAATACGAGATGAGATTCACACAGTTGGCCCGTCATGCCATGTGGATGGTTCCTACAGACAGAGAGAGGATTCGGAGATTTATCGATGGTCTTATTTATCCCATCCGCATATTGATGACCAGGGAGAGAGTTTCGGCAGTTACCTTTGAGGAGGTGGTTGATGCTGCCCGTCACATTGAGGCAGATCGCCACAGAGAGCGGGAGGAGAGAGAGGCTAAGAGGCCTCATGGTACTGGTAGTTACAGTCGTGCTCCGTCTAGGGGACAATCTCAGCATATCAAAGGTCGTTCTTTCAGATCTCATCAGTCTGGACGTGCAGAGTCCAGTGGGGTTTCATCAGATCGTGGTCGTCAGGGCCATCAGGGTTATCAGGGTCAGCAGAGCCGTCAGCAGAGTAAGCCTACACTGAGTGCTCTTCCAGCTCAGAGCTCTACTCATGCTTCTTCAGCACAGGGTTCATCGGTAGCGAGGGGTCCTCAGCAGCCCCTTCTTCCATCTTCAGGCCGTTGTTTTGAGTGCGGTGATTTGGGCCATATCAGGAGAGAGTGTCCTCAGTGGCTTCGTAAGCGGTCTCAGCGGAGGGATCAGCCCTCGTCTTCTACTCCTGTTTCTTCAGCGCCAGCACAGTCGGCTAGGACTGATGGCCAGGTATCGAGAGGTTGCCCTAGGGGCGAGGATCGTACTAGTGGAGGCCAGGCTCGTTTCTATGCTCTTCCGGATAGGAAGGATGCTAGTGCTTCAGATGCGGTTATTTCAGGTATTATTTCAGTCTGCCACAGGGATGCTTCTGTCTTATTTGATCCCGGATCCACCTATTCTTATGTCTCTACTTATTTTGCATATCATTTGGGTATGACTCGTGGTATTCTTGCTTTGCCCGTACATGTGTCTACCCCAGTGGGGGATACTGTTGTTGTGGATCAGGTATATCGATCCTGTATTATTACTATTGGGGGTCTGGAGACCCGAGTTGATTTATTACTACTGGTCATGGTAGATTTCGATGTAATTCTAGGCATGGATTGGCTATCTCCTTACCATGCGATTCTGGACTGTCATGCCAAGACAGTCACACTAGCTATTCCAGGTAATCCGAGGATCGAGTGGCGTGGCTTGACTGATTATGTGTCTGACAGGGTTATTTCTTATATAAAGGCCCAAAGAATGATTGGCAAGGGTTGTTTATCTTATTTGGCCTTCGTTAGAAATGTTGAGGCTGAGACACCCAGTCTTGATTCGGCCCCCATTGTTTGGGAGTTTTCGGATGTATTTCCAGCAGACCTGCCAGGCATGCCGCCTTGACAGAGATATCGATTTTGGTATTGACTTGGTGCCGGGCACTCAGCCCATTTCTATTCCTCCCTATCGCATGGCACCAGCAGAGTTAAAAGAATTGAAAGAACAGCTTCAGGAACTTTTAGATAAGGGTTTCATTCGTTCGAGTGTGTCACCTTGGGGTGCACCGGTGTTGTTCGTGAAGAAGAAAGATGGCACAATGAGAATGTGCATTGATTACAGGCAGCTGAACAAGGTAACAGTGAAGAATAAATACCCATTGCCTCGTATTGAGGACCTATTTGATCAGCTCCAGGGAGCTAGTGTATTTTCTAAGATTGATCTTCGATCGGGCTATCATCAGTTGAAGATCAGGGACTCGGATATTACGAAGACAGCGTTCAGGACGCGATATGGGCACTACGAGTTCCTGGTGATGTCTTTCGGGCTAACTAATGCCCCAACTGCATTCATGCACTTGATGAATAGTGTATTTCGGCCATACCTTGATTCTTTTGTGATTGTGTTTATTGATGATATTCTGGTCTATTCACGCAGCCAGGAGCAACATGCACACCATTTGAGGGTGGTATTGCAGAGGTTGAGAGAAGAGAAGCTCCATGCAAAATTCACTAAGTGTGAGTTCTGGCTTGATACTGTGGGTTTTCTGGGACATGTAGTGTCTAGTGATGGTATTCGGGTTGACCCACAGAAGGTTGAGGCAGTGCAAAATTGGCCCAGACCTTCCTCAGCTACAGAGATTCGGAGTTTTCTCGGTTTGGCAGGCTATTATCACCGGTTTGTTTAGGGTTTCTCATCTATTGCTTCACCGTTGACTAAGTTGACACAGAAGAATGCTCCATTTGTGTGGTCTGACGAATGTGGGGAGAGCTTTCAGAAGCTCAAGGAGGCTTTGACCACCGCTCCAGTACTTGTGTTACCATCAGCTTCAGGGTCATATACGGTGTATTGTGATGCTTCTAGAGTTGGACTCGATTGTGTGTTGATGCAGGAGGGTAGAGTTATTGCATATGCTTCTCGTCAGCTAAAACCCCACGAGAAGAACTACCCTGTTCATGATTTGGAGTTAGCTGTTATTGTTCATGCCTTGAAGATTTGGAGGCATTACTTATATGGTGTATCTTGTGATGTATTTACGGACCACCGCAGCCTTCAGCATTTGTTTAAGTAGAAAGATCTAAATTTGAGGCAGCGGAGATGGCTTGAGTTGCTTAAAGACTATGATATTACTATCTTGTATCATCCCGGGAAAGCCAATGTAGTGGCTGATGCATTGAGCCGGAAGGCTATTAGTATGGGAAGTTTGGCGTATATTCCAGTTGGGGAGAGACCCCTAGCAGTTGATGTTCAGGCGTTAGCTAATCAGATGGTGAGGCTGGATATTTCTGAGCCCGGTCGGGTGATGGCTTGTGTAGTAGCTCGTTCTTCTTTATATGATCGTATTCGAGAGCGCCAGTATGATGATCCACACTTACTTGTCCTTAAGGACAGAGTTCAGCATGATGATGCCAGGAGATGTCACTATTGATAGTGATGGTGTATTGCGGATGCAGGGCCGGATATGCGTGCCCAATGTTGACGGCCTTCGTGAATTGATATTGGAGGAGGCTCACAGCTCGCGATATTCTATCCATCCAGGAGCCGCGAAGATGTACCAGGATTTGAAGCAGCATTACTGGTGGAGAAAGATGAAGAAAGATATTGTGAGCCACGTGGCTCGGTGTCTAAACTGTCAGCAGGTCAAGTATGAGCATCAGAGACCTGGTGGTGTATTCCAACGTATTGATATTCCTGAGTGGAAGTGGGAAAGGATTACTATGGACTTTGTTAGTGGACTCCCTCGGACAACGAGGAAGTTTGATTCGGTTTGGGTGGTGGTGGATAGGTTGACTAAGTCAGCTCACTTCATCCCAGTGTGTACTATCTATACCTCAGGAGCGGTTGGCAGAGATATTCATCCGTGAGATAGTGAGATTGCATGGAGTTCCCATTTCTATTATATCAGACAGAGGTACCCAGTTCACTTCTCAGTTCTGGAGGACATTTCAGCGAGAGTTGGGTTCACAGGTAGAGCTGAGCACAACATTTCATCCACAGACGGATGGGCAGTCCGAGCGTACTATTCAGATATTGGAGGACATGTTGCGTGCTTGTGTCATTGATTTTGGTGGTTCGTGGGCTGATTATTTGCCTTTGGCGGAGTTTGCTTATAATAATAGCTATCAGTCCAGTATTCAGATGGCACCGTATGAAGCTTTATATGGGAGACGGTGTAGGTCTCCAATTGGTTGGTTCGAGCCCGGCGAGGCTAGGTTGTTGGGGACAGAGTTAGTTCAAGATGCCTTAGACAAGGTGAAGGTGATTCGGGAGAGACTTCACACAACTCAATCGCGTCAGAAGAGTTATGTGGACCGGAAGGTCCGAGATGTGTCTTATTCAGTAGGTGAGAAGGTGTTGCTGAAGGTTTCGCCTATGAAGGGTGTTATGAGGTTTGGAAAGAAAGGGAAGTTGAGCCCAAGGTTTATTGGACCTTTTGAGGTTCTTAGGAAAGTTGGGGAGGTGGCCTATATGCTTGCTTTGCCACCCAGTTTGTCGGGAGTTCACCCGGTATTCCATGTATCTATACTCCGGAAGCATGTCGGAGACCCGTCTCATGTGTTGGACTTCATCACGATACAGCTAGATGAAGACTTGACTTATGATGTGGAACCAGTAGCCATTTTGGGTCGACAGGTTCGTAAGCTGAGATCCAAGGATATAGCTTCAGTGAAAGTGCAGTGGAGAGGTCGTCCCGTGGAGGAAGCAACTTGGGAGACCGAGCAGGAGATGCGGAGCAGATATCCTCACTTGTTTGATGCTCCGGGTATGTTTCTTAACCCGCTCGCGGACGAGCATTTGTTTAAGTTGGAGAGAATGTAATGACCCGGCCCGTCGTTATGGGAATTACCACCCCGTTACCTTGAATTTACATATCTTATGCTTTAATAACAGTATTAGAGTATATCGGGTGAGTTAGGAGTGATTTGGATTGAAAATGAAGCAAATAGTATGTTTGAAGGAAGCTTGAATATGGGAAGTCAACCAAGAGTTGACTATTGAGTTAGAGTGCTCGAAACCGGATTCTGATGATTCGACTAGTTCCGGGGGATCATTTATGACTTAGGAGAGCAATCCGAATTGAATTCGGAGGTCCGGTGTAGTTTTAGGCTTGAATTGGCGAAGGTTGAATTTTGGCGAAAACTGGATGGTAGGTGATATTTTGATCCGGGGGTCGGAATGGAATTCCGACAATTTCTGTAGCTTCGTTATGTGATTTTGGATATGTCTGCAAATTTTCAGGTCATTCGGACATCGTTTGATCGGGTTTTGGATTGAATGTTAGTTTTGAAAGTTTTGAAGAAACTTAGGCTTGAATTCGTGAGTAAATGGTAATTTTGATGTTTAGTATGGTGTTTTTATGATTGGAATAAGTCGGTATCATGTTTTGGAGTACGTTGGTGGTTTTCGTTGGGGTCCCGGGGGCCTCAGGATGATTTCGGACCATCAACCGGTCATTTGGACTTGGCAAAAATCTGCAGAAAAACTGCAGGTTCTGCCCAGGCATTTAAGCCTCCGCGTTCGTGTGGCATGGGCCGCGTTCGCGAAGGTCAGGCGAATTAATGCATCGCGTTCGCGGTTCGGGTGTCGCGTTCGCGTAGGCCAGGGGTGTTGTGCATTGCGATCGCGTTCCTGGTGTCGCGTTCGCGTAGGGTCGTGGGAGTGTGCTTCGCGTTCGCGGGAGGTGTATCGCGAACGCGTAGAAGGAATTTGGGCGGCTGGGAGTTTGAGCATCGCGAACGCGTGGTTGGCGTCGCTTTCGCGAAGGGTAGCTGGAAGTTGGGCATCGCGTACGCGTGGTAGGCATCATGTTCGCGAAGGGTAAGAGAGAGTTGTTCATCGCGAACGCATGGGAGCTCACGCGAACGCGTAGAACAAAATGTTCTGGCAGTGAATTTATATCACAGAACAGAGGGGTTACGGGTTTACACCCCCAAAACATAATTTTGAGCCCTAGAGAGAAGAAAACTCGAGGAGATCACTGAGAAATCATCGGGTATTCGTCGGAGGTAAGATTCTTGACTCAAAAATATCATTTTATGGTAGAATTAACATCAATCTTCATGAAATTGGGTTGAAATCTTGAAGAAATGCAGCCTAGATAGTGAAAACGGGATTTTGAGTTTTGGGAGGCCATTTGAACTCCGATTTTGATAAATTTTATATGCACGGACTCGTGACGAGATGAGGGTCGCATTGGTACTAATTTCGGATTTTTCCGAGCAGTGGGCCCGGGGTCGGATTTTACCAACTTGGTATATTTATGCGAATTTCATGTAAATTGAACTGGGTTATGATTCTTTGACCCGTATTTGATATAATTATTGTTATTTGACTAGATTCTACACACGAGGCAGCGAATTTCAACGGAAAAGGCATCGCGGACGAGTCTACGGCCGGCTAGAGGTGAGTAGTTTGTGTATATGGTAGCCTGAGGGTTCGAAACCCCGGCTTAGCACATTGTGACGCTAGTAGGGCGTGGCTCGCACACCGTGGCAGGTGCGGGATTGATTGTGACTAGGGATTAAGACTTGGTCTATCCCGGAAATGAATAATATGTTATTAGTGTTGGAAATATACTGTATTTGATAAAATCGTGGGTTGTAAGCCTTGTTTGGGGCCTTGTGCTGACCTGTAGTGTCCTTAGAGGACAATAATTATGTGATAGCTATATTTGCTTAAATCACTGATCTCAGTCCTGGAAATTGAAATCACATTATTGAAATGCTAAGTCACCAGCTTTTGCAAATTTAATAAAGTTAAAGTATTTTTCATAAATTATGAATTGGAAACTGGAATTAAGAAAAATGAACTGTTTTGTGACTTATTTGCTTATTGTGGATTGAGCATGGGATCGGGCTGCACGCCGCAGTGGTTGATATGAGGATCGGGCTGCACGCCGCAACAGTATTGCGCTTGGGCTGTAGGAGCCCCTCCGGAGTCTGTACACACCCCCAGTGAGCGCCGTCGATGTTAAATCGGATCGGGCTACACGCCGTAGCGGTTATGTGCATTGCATTGCATCTTTATTTGTTGAATTACTCTGTGGTAGCTGAATCGTACTGTTGATGCTAGTTTGTAGGAGATTCGGACTGTAGTGTAGCTTCATATTGTGGTATTCTGTGGATTTCTTATTTTCAGCTACTTGTATATATTTATTACTCACTGAGTACTTAGTACTCACCCCTACTCCCTGCACCTTTTGTGTGCAAACTCACGTACTCAGGAGCAGTAGACAGGCATTTCCAGCGTTTGCGGTGTCATATCGAGTTGCTGAGGTAGCTGCCTACGTTCGCAGAACCTAGCTTCTCCTCTCCTTTCCAGTTGTTATTTGTATTTTGTAATCAGACTTGAGTATTTTCTATACAGTACTCTCTATTTCTGTTGGATTTTGTTAGAGGCTCTAGACTTGTGACTCCGGATCTTTAGGAGTGTCAGTATTTTGTTCATTATTATTATTATTGGAGTTCTTAAACTCATATATTCTTCTTGGGTTGTCCATTTGGGACCGGTATTCGATGTAATCAGAAATTTTTGGTCCGGCTGGCCTAGCTTGATTGTTGGGCGCCATCACGACCGGATTTGGGTCGTGACAGGTTTAGGTCTGTTTATTTGTGAAACATAATGAGGTATATATTGCCGAAGATAAGCCTTTTAATGGGCTCTTTGTCTAACCCGAAATTACCTCTTTTGGGCCGTCATTTAACCAAGTATGTGGCCCACCTACTTGTCACCTAGCAGCTTGTGCAGTCTCACGAAAATGTCTATATCTCTATATTCCAATATCGTATTGATAAATCGTTTAATGAGTTGAAAACTAGACTTATAGATCTTCAATTTGGTGGGTAGATCACCCCGTAATTCTAAGTATATTGGGAGAAAAGCTTAATAATATTTTCCCTAAAGTTTAAGTAAAACTATGAACCTAAGTTACAATAACTTTTGTAGACTTTTGTTTCATAACTCGTTTGACTTCAAGACTTATGATACATATATTATATGATTCAAATACCTTAAAACATGACCTTTTGAGTATATTAATCACCTATAGGTTTACCCGAAAATACGAGTTATAACATCTTTAATTCGTTTAACTTCTAATACTTGTTAATCACCCTTATGGACCCTTGTATCACTTAAGATCAATAGGATTAACTTCTTATCATCTCAAGGATAATTCCTTCTTGGATTTGTGTTAACTAACGTGTGGCATGAAATAACGCGTGCGGATATGAGTTGTAACACGTATGTCCTTCAAAAAGTATCTCAGCAATTCCATGAACTCTTGGAATATGCACAGAGAGATCAAATTTACGATCTCCGAAATGCCATAAAACTCTTGGAATATTCATTAAGTGATCAAAGACATGTCAAATACGTCTTGCTCAAATTTCTAGCAACATTCAAGATCCAAACAGAGTGTTGTTACATGCTTCTTGATCATTAAATAGAACAAGGAGATGCATATCATTCTACGTTCGAGAAATACGCTACTAAGGCCTTCGAATTACAGATAACAAGTCAGAGGGAAGATTCAAGGGAACAAACAGATTTGTACCCGCATCATTTTATATTATGGTTGTAATTTATTTTTGTATCACAGTTAAAATGTTGCAAACAAATTGGCACGCCCAGTGGGATCAGTTCTGCTCTTCATCTCTTCCTCTTGCAAATCGAAAACTACGACTTCCAAAATTATCTGTTGCGATGATTTGGTGCTTCAAGTCTCGTCTTCAAGTTTCGGCAAGCCTAAACCCCGACAAACCTTGAAGTAGTGGCCATTTGTAGACATCGAAATTAAATTCAAGATAATACAAGACGACTCTTAAAATTCTAGGAGCTTATCAGGATTACTTGGAGGCTACTCTATCAAAACTCTATATTGGTGGCTACTCTATCCTAACCCTAAGTCACTCATATAAAAAGGGTTATATATTCCTTAACAAAGACATCTCAAAAATAAAGATCATCTCGAAAAATCCATAAACTCACGGGACAAAATTGATTATTTTGAATTCTGAGCTAGATTGATTTACTTTACGACTCATGTAATGGGCGAGGAGTAATATGGCATTTGGTCAATTGTTGATTGACCCATGATATGTGGGGTGATATGGTATTGAGAATTTTGAAATGCACGATTTAAATTTGCACATGGTGCTTGCTAATGGTATATACAAATTATGAATATATCAAAAATATTAAGACCGTTTTGTTTGAATGATTATGCTTATGTTTCTTTGGTTTACCCTTGCTCCTTATAATAGCGTGATGATCTGTTCATTATATAAGAATACCAATAATATTCTTCAATCATAATACTTTTGTAGTTTTTAAGTTCTTTTTTGTTTAGGTTTGGTTCTCAAGTTGTTTGGTGGGCATAATCCATTAAAAATGTACATTTACAATTTATCGAATTAAATTAGAAATTAAAAATCTTAATATGCAGCCTCAGTATATTTATCTATTTAAATAATATTAATGTTTTAAATGATCGTATCTTATTAAATATAATATTAATTAATTAGTAGAGATTAGCGTCTAACCAATTTTTGTGAACCACCTTGTTGGTTGATTATTAAACAGTGATAGTTTATATGCACGTCTTTGATACATAATTTTTTTAAAAATATTGGCTAAACATAAACTACTTACAAAAATATTTCTCAAATGATTCAATAAAACTCAAGGTCCTACTCTATTTTCAAAAGCACTTTTAATAAGTATTTATCAAAATAAACTGATTTTCACGATATGGCCAATATGCTTTAAATGGTTTGTCAAGTAGTTGCTTATAATTAAGAGACTTTTATTCTCAACTATTATACACGTTATCGAACAAATAGCTTAATATTAAGTGACTTCTAATTAATAAAGTTGCTTATAGAGTGTTTTGTAGAGAACTCTTTATAATATATACACTAGAAGTTTTAGAACATTATTTTTACATGGAGTAGGTAGTTAATAGATAAATGGGGTAACCGAATTGTTCATAAGGAGATTCAAAATATAAAAATGCTAATAAAAAAAAGCCAAGAAAATTTAATATTTAACTTTGTATATAATTTCTGGCAAAGGGAAACCCCTTATGTCCCCATAGCTCTGCCCGTGATTCTGAGTATACCAGTTTTAGAACCTTGGGACGTATAAGTTATTTTCTAAAGAATCTCCCATTCCACATTCCATTTAAGTTGAAGTTATAACCAGTTATTTCAGTCAACAATATTATTCATTAAATTATTATTAGGCAAGTGTTTAAAGTGGAAGACACGATCATTACTCGAGCCTTCAACATTATTTGCTAAATGTAGTCCAGCCTACATAAACGTCAGAAATATAATTAACTACCACATCTATAGCAATTAATTTATGTTTGGTAGATGGAATAAATAACTGGTGCAATCCTTATTGGCTCGTGAGGATTACTAAAAGCAGTTGAAACACATTAACTAAGATCAAGGAAATTAGTTTAGATTTTTAAGGCCAAAGATATCCTGGGATTTTGTGAGAAACAAAGTAGTAATATATATGTACAGGCTTTAGCTTTAGCACCAACTGGAATTGAAAGCAGCCTTTTGCAATACTGCTTCGCATGATATGGTATGAATAAAGATAAGAGAAACTATATACTGTATTTGTTTCTTTTGAGGTGGAGATTAATAATTGAAAATGAAATCACTCCAGACCATAAGTGGATCTCCTAGAGGAATATTAATATCTAGAAAATTTACTTTATTTGCTCATAACAACTCAACCATGGGGCTCTATATATGGGCAATGCCTACACATTTTTATTTGCAGCCTTTAGATGGTGGGGTTCCTTCTTTCCTGAAAATTTTACGCCCTATAGACAATCTTAGTATCCTATTTATCTTAAATAAATACCATTTTAAAATATTACATCTTATAAATATCTTTTATCCATTATAACAAAAATCCTAATTATAGTTACGTACTATATTTAAGGCACCATATATGCTAAATAATATTTCTCTCTCCTTTTTAATATTTTCTATCACACAATTACGATATAACTCCTCTAAAGACGTTCTCTCTCTCTTCTTCGATTTTGATACCATACGCCTTGTAAATTTTCTTCTCCATCAACCCACGATTCATACCTTTTCTCCCACACCAATTTTCTAGTTCTCCTATATTATCACTCCATTACAATCTAGCTGCTATAATAGGGAGGGGAAGAAGTGTAGTAAAGCCCAAAAATACAGCGAATTGAAAACCGACGCTTCGAGTAATATCAGAAGAAAGAGTGATGTTTGATATTGTTGGCAATGGTAGCGGAGGAACATAAAAAAGAACGTGCAACTATTCTATCAAAAGAATACAGCTCGATTTTGCATGGCAGTGGTCGTCGAAGTAGGGTTCACAGCTTTTGCATATTTCATGACTTCGTTTGTGGGATTTGAGGGCCGGGAATTATTTGTAGTTGTTGTAGGATGTTGGACAAATGTGTTAGGGGCTGACCAGCGGGAATTAATGGATGGCCGCCTTCTGCGAAGCCATAAGGCTGTTTCTTTCTCTAGATCCCCCAAATCGCCTATTTGTAATCAACTGTATTCGAATGTATAATTCAGTTGTATTCACATGTATTCAGCATCATTCGTTTATATATTTAAGATGTATTAAAGAGTTATGCGTATTTTCTTGTATTCAATTTTAATCAGTTATATTTAACTATTTTATTCGGCAGTAGTTGGTTTTATTCAAGTGTTTTATACAACTGTATTCAGTTGTAGTTAGTTATATTCAACTATTTTATTCAGTAGAAGTTAGATGTATTTTGTGTATTTTATTGCATATAAGAGTTTTATTCCGATGTATTCAATTGTTTTTATTGTATTTAAGTGTTTTATTCAGATGAATTAAGTTGTATTTTGTTGTATTCAATTGTATACAGTTCTACTCGACTGTATTATTCATATGTATTTTTCTTTATTCAGCTATAATCTTTATTATGTATCTTTCAAATACAGATTAATGCGAGATTGTTTTAGTTCGTTGAGTTAAATTATATCATGTTATTTGATTTCCTTCCGTTTTTATCCAGTTTAATGAGTTAAATTAGGAGAATATCATGTGTCTTAATTTGCTTCCAAATTTAACTAGTTTAACCTTTCAGATATTATACGTTACTGTATTTAACGTTAATTTCGCTTGAATACAGCTAAATACATGTCAAACTTAGCTGAAATTTCACTTTTTACGCCTATTTGTTTGGTTGTTTTAATGAATACAACAGCTTACATACATGAAATACACTGTACAAAAATATAAAAGGTATCTATAACATAATATAGCAAAGGGTATCTATAAATGGCTAATAAGACCTAAAAGATGGTGCTTTATAAAAAATTCTCTTCTATCTTCTATCAAAGTCTCTCACTACTAGTTCTACTTTCTTAAATTTTTGTAATTAAAATTAGGATTTAACTTCTAAACGCTGATTGCATTAAAAAAAATGGGAAAAGGTCCAAAATTGTCCCTGTAATAATGTTAATTGGTTACTTGTGACCCCCGTTATACTTTTCGGCCATTCTTGCCCCTACCGTTAACAATCTTTCTACAATTACCCTTAACCCTAACGGATTTACACCGTGGCAACTAAGCCCCTCAATTATTTCCATGTCAGCTGCCAAGTCACTCGACCCCCTTCCCTCCTGCCACTTCACACTACTCATCTCTAATCTCATGTACCCATTAATCTCTCCTCCTTTACCATCCCCACTTATCCGAACCCCTCACTTTCTCTCCCTTTCCATCGTAAGCCCCTTTCTTCTTAATATACATTAATCCAACAAAGTTCATAACAAAGCACACTTCTAAGGATATCCAACAAAGTTCTATCATAATAGAAAGGTACCAATTTGGTATTTAAGTAAAATCTTATAGATAAAAGAGAGGAAGTGGGTTGGGGTTTTCTTGTTCATAAGCAGCATCGTTCACTGGTGGTCACTAGATGTTTAGATTTGTTCGTTGGTTGAAAATTGAGCTATTGGCTATGACAATTTCTGGTGGTGGAGTTCGGCAGCGGCTCGATTTTAGGTTGTGGCGAATGGCTACAAGCTTATATGGCGATTAATGGTGGTTTTGTGGTTTTGTTTGATTTTTCTTTAACTTCAGTGTGAAATAGTTAAAGAGCTCAATGCATCATTTTAGGAGCTATAACTTTTATCAGTGAATAGAGAGGTGAGAATTGTACACAGGAGCTAAACCACTTTGGAGATTGAATTTTCGAAACCCATATCTGAAAGCAAAATTGAAATCATGGGTAAAAAATATTTGTTGTTGCTGGTTTGAGTTTATAAATTAATCATACCACCAAGTTGTTGAAGAAACTTAGAAACAACATTGTTATAGTTTTAAGAAAATTTGAAGGCGACGAAATGGTTTCTCCGACTGCTTGATATTTTTTAATTTTTTGAAAATGGATGTCACTTTTCTTTGGTGGTTGAAAATGGATGTTACTTCAATGGTGAATTTGTTTTGGATTGAAAGAGGAAGATAAAGGTCATGGAGTCTGGTGTGTGCTGATGAGGTTAATTTTAATGTGGGACCTGCTGATATGGCAGCTGACATGGACAAATTAATAGAGGGATTGGGTGCCACGGTGTAGATCCGTTAGGGTTAAGGGTAATTGTAGAAAGATTGTTAACGGTAGGGGCAAGAATGGCCGAAAAGTATAACGGGGGTCACAAGTAACCAATTAACAATAGTACAAGGACAATTTTGGACCATTTCCCTATTTTAAAAATTATGCTCACATTAAATATAATTACTTACTTGAAAAGTACACATATTGTGTAAAATTCATAAATATACCTAAATCTTTCAAAATTCAATCGGACGCTAAACTTTTATATATCTTTCAATATTACTTACTTGAAAAGTACACATATTGTGTAAAAATTCATAAATATACATAAATGTTTCAAAATTTATTTCAATCTTTCATCTCTAAAAGAATGTAAATATTGAAACAACATTTGGCGGTTTACCAGTCAATAACAATAGGGTTTTCAAATTTATAAACTGTATTGACTACTGTGGACTCCTAGACTAGAATTTAAGGGTGTGAAACACACCTGGTAAAATAAAAGTAAAAGTCTAAATTTTTAATAATGGAAAGGTTAGATGGATACATGGCTAACACAAATTGGATTAATATATATCCTGAAGCCCAAGTAACCCATCTAACCAAGGTTTTTGGATCACTGCGCTATTAAGCTTGACTTAAAAAGAACTACACAATGCTAGGCAAGCCCGACCATAATATCCTCTTAACCAGCCAATTATTAAATAAATTAAACTTAAACGGTAGTTAGTCATATCAGGTGAAAACCGAAACGTCAAAACATACAAAGATACGGTCCCAAACATATCGTGGTGTCACGAGACTGAGCCTCTACAGAATAGCATCCTAATACAACCAAGTCTAGACAAATAGGAAATCAACAAGATGATAAAGAAGGAGAAAACAAGCTCTGCGGACGCTGGCAGCTACCTCGTAATCTCCGCCAAAGTAGATATAGATCAGCAGCTAAAATGTCTCAACTGCTCTCGGGCACCTGTGGATCTGCACCAAAAAGTGCAGGGGAGTGGGGTGAGTATATTTCAACTCAGTGAGTAACAATAATAAATAATAACTGAAAGTAAGAACTCCTGTGCTATCACTTAGCGGTTCTAAGGCAATCTTCACAAGTACGTCATCACTATAGTAGTACTTTAACCTCCAATCTACGTTTATCTCTACAAGATCTCCACACTGAACAAACCCTCGCTCGTACCCCTACGGTGTACGGCCATCTCAACATATAAAGGCGCATACTTATGTCTATAATGTATAAGTATCTAAGTAAATAGTAGGATATGATTAAGTATAATGCTGCGGCGTGCAGCCCGCTCCAATACATATACTGCTGCGGCGCGCAGCCCGCTGCGGCGCGCAACCCGCTCCATTTAACGTCGACGGACTTCGGAGGGGCTCCCTAGGCCCAAGTGCTATGATACTGCGGTGTGCAGCCCGATCCAATATATATCTATACATATATAACTATACTGCTACGGCGTGTAGCCCGATCCCATGATATACACCAGCGCTCACTGAGAATGTGTGCAGACACAGTCACCGAAGGAGCTCTTACAACCCAAGCGCAATAATACTGCGGCGTGCAGTCCGTCCCATATGTATATTACATGTATATCACATGTATATTACTGCGGCGTGCAGTCCGATCCAAAATAGGTATCTATATACATAATACCTCATAATGGGTCCTCGACCCTATCCCAGTCAGTATGTACTTGGCCTCTCAGGCCCAATATAATATATCACAATGGGTCCTTGACCCTGTCTCAGTTAATATAGACTTGGCCTTTCAGGCCCGATATAACATCTCATAGTGGGTCCTCGACCCTATCTCATCTCAATCGGTATAAACTTGGCCATTCAGGCCCACTCAGCTAGAACAGGGAATTCCACCCTAGATAATCTCTCTCAATGTACACATCTAGTACAGGCTCATATTATGCTATGCGGCTAGAGCTATGGCTGAGTGTATATTTCCAACACGATATAAAGGTCACCTAGCTCTATAGGTTCCCTAATGCTCTACAGATCGGCACAAGGCCCCAAACATGGCTATTAGCCCAATGGTACGGTTATAACTTCATTAACAGTTGTACAACACAGTATTCTATTAGCCGGGAATGGACTAAGTCCGAACCCCCTATCACAATGTCACCACGCCCATCATAGAACGCGTGTCTCATCTCAATATAGCACTGTAAAGTGCTAGTACGGGGTTTCAAACCCTCAGTGCATTGTTTACTACTACCACTCACCTCGAACCGGTAGAAGCTTCAATCCGCCTTGCGCTTGCCTCGCAAATCAATCTCCTCGGATGCCAAATCTGCTCAAAGTCATAGAGAATGCATCAATATACGCTAATTTCACGAAATTCATTCGAAATAACCCAATTTATATCAAAACCCACAAGTTGTCAAAACCCGACTTTTGGTACACTTGTCGAAAAATTACAAAATTTACATATTCGGAATCCTCATCTCGATACGAGTCTAGGCATATAAATTTTACCAAAATCGGACTCCATTTGCCCACTCAAATCAGGTGTTTTTCTTAAATTTAGGCCTAGGGCTCAAACCCACCTTAAATCTTCCATTTACGGGGATTTAACCAAGGATTTCATGTTAAAATGATGTAATTAAGCCACAAAACTTACCTCCAACGAATCCCCGATGAATTACCAGCAATTCCCGTGAGTTTCTCCTCTTGGAACTCAAAAATGGGGTTTTGGGTTAATGAACCCGCGACCTCTCTGTTCTGTGATTTAATTCACTGCCAGAACAATCTCTTCTATGCGATCGCAATGACCCAATGCGATCGCATAGAGTTAAATCCTCCTGCCAAACTCCCCTTCTATGCGATCGCAAAGACCAATCTTCCTAGCCCGGATTTTTCCTCTACGCGTTCGCGTCCCGTACCACGCGAACGCGATGCTTCGTCTTTTCCTCTTACGCGTCCGCGTCCTTCACCCACGCGAACGCGATGCGTTCCAACCTTCTCCTTCGCGAACGCGGCATGTTACCTCGCGAACGCGATGGCCAGCTGGCCCCAGCCTACGCGAACGCGGCGGTGCCCTCGCGAACGCGATGACCATTTTCCCTCAGCCTACGCGAACGCGGGCCTAGCCCTCGCGAACGCGAAGGCTTAACTGGTGCCCAGTGGTCTGCAATTTACAGCAGACCATTCCTTGTTCCAAAGTGCCGGATGATGGTCCGGATTCACCCCGAGGCCCCGGGACCCCAACGAAAACCACCAACATACCCCAAAACACGATACGAACTTGTTCCAATCATAAAAACACCATCCTAAACATCAAAATCACCAATTACACACGGATTCAAGCCTAAATTTCTTAAAACTTTCCGAATTACACATTTGATGAAAAACCCGACCAAACGACGTCCGAATGACCTGAAATTTTGCAGGCACATCCAAAATCACCTAACGGAGCTACTGCAACTGTCGGAATTCCATTCCGACTCCCGGATCAAAATCTCACCTACCGTTCGGATTTCGCCAAAATTCAACCTTAGCCAATTCAAGCCTATTTCTACACGGGCCTCCAAATTCAATTCCGATCGCTCCCCTAAGTCACAAATCACCTTCCGGAACTAACCGAATCATCAGAATCCGATTCCGAGCCCTCTAACCAAATAGTCAACTCCGGGTTGACTTTCCTTATTCAAGCTTCCTCCAAAAAGGCTATATGCCTCATTTCCAATTTAATTTCACTCCTAACTCCCCCGATAGACTCTAACACTTATATAAAAGCATGAATTATGTAATTACAACATAACGGGGTGGTAATTCCCGTGACGACGGGCCGGGTCGTCACATTCTCCCCCTCTTAAGCAAACGCTCGTCCTCGAGCGGGTCAAGTAACATACCTGAAGTCTCAAATAGCTGAGGGTATCTGCTCCGCATCTCCTGCTCAACCTCCCAAGTAGCCTCCTCCACGGGTCGACCTCTCCACTGAACCTTAACCGATGCAATCTCCTTGGACCTCAATTTTCTCACCGGATGACCCAAAATAGCAATAGGCTCCACATCATAGGACAGATCACCATCAAGCTGGATGGTACTGAAGTCTAATACATGAGACGGATCTCCAATGTACTTTCGGAGCATAGACACATGGAATACTGGATGAACGCTGGATAAGCTGGGTGGCAAGGCCAACTCATATGCCACCTCTCCAACCCTTCTGAGTATCTCAAAAGGACCAATGTACCTGGGACTCAGCTTCCCCTTCTTCCCGAATCTCATCACAACCTTCATGAGTGAAACCTTCAGCAATACTCTGTCACCAACCATGAAAGACAACTCTCGAACCCTACAATCTGCATAACTCTTCTGGCGAGACTGTGCTGTGCGAAGTCTCTCCTGGATCAACCTCGCTCTATCCAAAGCATCCTGAACTAACTCAGTCCCTATCAGTCTATCCTCACGAGGCTCAAACCATCCCACGGGAGATCTACACCGTCTGCCATACAATGCCTCATACGGGGCCATATGAATACTCGACTGGTAGCTGTTGTTGTAGGCAAACTCAGCAAGTGGTAAGAATTCATCCCACGAACCACCAAAATCAATCACACACGCCCGTAGCATATCCTCCAGGATCTGAATAGTACGCTCAGACTGCCCATCTGTCTGGGGGTGAAATGCTGTACTCAACTCAACCCTCGTACCCATCTCTCGCTGAAATGCTCTCCAAAACTGGGAAGTGAACTGAGTGCCTCTGTCAGATATAATAGACACTGGGACCCCATGCAACCTGACAATCTCCCGAATAAAGATCACCGCCAACCGCTCCGATGAGTAAGTAGTACTAACTGGGATGAAATGTGCGGACTTAGTCAGCCGATCAACGATCACCCATACCGAATCAAACTTTCTCGCTGTCCGAGGGAGCCCAGTAACAAAATCCATGGTGATCCTCTCCCATTTCCACTCGGGAATAACCATACGGTGAAGAACACCGCCCGGTCTCTGATGCTCATATTTGACCTGCTGGCAATTGAGGCACTTAGCTACATGCCTAACAATATCCATCTTCATTCTCCTCCACCGGTAGTGTTGTCTCAAGTCTTGGTACATCTTTGCGGCACCTGGGTGAATAGAGTACCGCGAACTGTGTGCCTCCTCAAGTATCAACTCCCGCAAACCATCAACATTGGGCACACATATACGGCCCTGCATCCTCAAAACACCATCATTGTCGATAGTCACATCCCTGGCATCATTATGATGCACTCTGTCCTTAAGGACAAGCAAATGTGGGTCATCATACTGTCGCTCTCTGATGCGATCATATAAGGAAGATCGAGAAGCAATACAAGCCAACACTCGACTCGGCTCCGAAATATCTAATCTCACTAGCCGATTGGCTAGGGCCTGAACATCATAAGCAAAAGGCCTCTCCCCAACTGGGATGAAAGCTAAGCTGCCCATGCTAACCGCCTTCCGACTCAAGGCATCGGCCACCACATTGGCCTTTCCCGGATGATACAAAATAGTGATATCATAGTCCTTAAGCAACTCCAACCACCTCCGCTGTCTCAAATTAAGGTCCTTCTGTCTGAATAAGTGCTGAAGGCTGCGATGATCCGTGAACACCTCACATGAGACACCATACGGGTAATGCCTCCAAATCTTCAAGGCATGAACTATGGCTTGCTAGCTCCAAATCATGAACAGGGTAGTTCTTCTCGTGGGGCTTCAACTGACGAGAGGCATAAGCAATGACCCTACCCTCCCGCATCAACACACAACCAATGCCCACTCCTGAGGCATCACAATATACAGTATAAGAACCTGAAGCTGTCGGTAGAATCAAGACTGGTGCTGTGGTCAGTGCTGTCTTGAGCTTCCGAAAGCTCTCCTCGCACTCCTCGGACCATAAGAAAGGAACACCCTTCCGAGTCAATCTAGTCAAGGGTGAAGCAATAGAAGAGAACCCCTGAACGAATCGGCGATAATACCCTGCCAATCCCGGAAAGCTACGGATCTCAGTAACTGAGGTCGGTCTGGGCCAACTCTGCACTGCCTCGACCTTCCTCGGATCTACCCGAATACCATCACAGGGACACCACGTGCCCTAAGAATGCCACGGACTCAAGCGAGAACTCACATTTGGAGAACTTGGCATACAGCTTCTCCTCTCTCAATCTCTGCAACACAACACTCGAGTGCCGAGCATGCTCCTCCTCGGCTACGAGAGTAGACAAGTATGTCATCAATGAATACGATCACAAATGAATCAAGATACGGCCTGAATACACTTTTCATCAGATGCATAAATGTTGTTGGGGCGTTGGTCGGCCCAAAAGACATCACAAGGAACTCATAGTGACCATATCTGGTCCGGAATGCAGTCTTCATAATGTCGGACTCTCTAATCTTCGGCTGATGGTAGCCTGAACGAAGATCAATCTTCGAGAACACCCTAGCCCCACTGGAGCTGATCAAATAAATCATCAATACGAGGAAGAGGATACTTATTCTTCGCTGTTACTTTGTTTAGCTGCCGATAGTCAATACACATCCTCATAGATCCGTCCTTCTTCTTAACAAACGGGACCGGTGCACCCCACGGCGACACACTCGGCCGAATAAACCCCTTATCTAGGAGTTCCTGGAGCTCCTCCTTCAATTCCTTCAACTCAGCCGGTGCCATACGATACGGAGGAATAGAAATAGGCTGAGTGCCCGGCACCAAATCGATACCAAAATCAATATCCCTGTCCGGCGGCATGCCCGGCAGGTCTGAGGGGAATACATCAGGAAAGTCTCGCACAATGGGAACAGAATCAATACTGGGAGTCTGGGCCTCGACCTCCCGCACAAATGCTAAATAAGAGAGACATCCCTTCCCAACCATTCGTTGGGCCTTGAGGAAAGATATTACCCTGCTAGGTACATACTCAGTCGTGCCTCGCCACTCGATCCTCTGAATGCCCGGCATAGCCAAAGTGATCGTCTTAGCATGACAGTCCAGAATAGCATGACATGGAGATAGCCAGTCCATGCCCAATATAACATCAAAATCAATCATGCTGAGAAGCAACAGGTCTACTCGGGTCTCCAGACCTCCAATAGTGACCAAACAGGACCGGTATACGTGGTCCACAACAATAGTATCCCCTACCGGGGTAGATACATGCACTGGCAGCTCGAGACTCCCTCGGGTCGTGCCCAAATGAGGAGCAAAATATGTAGACACATAAGAATAAGTAGAACCGGGATCAAACAATACTGAGGCATCTCTGTGGCAGACTGAAATAATACCTGTAATGACATCATCAGAAGCAACAGCCTCAGATCGGCCCTGAAAAGCATAGCATCTAGCCCGACCGCCTGATCGGCCTCCCCCTCGAGGGCGACCCCTAGCTGTCTGACCCTCACCCCTAGCTGGCGGGGCGGGTGCTGAAGTAGAAGGACCAGATGACGAGGGCTGCCCCCTCTGCTGATAAGATCCGGAAACAAGACGGGGACACTCCCTACGGTGATGCCCAAACTCTCCGCACTCGTAGCAACTCCCCGGTGCTGGGTACTGAGACTGATAAGGACCTCTGGCGCTGGAGTGGCCAGCTGATGAACTAGGCCGAGATGAACCCCGAGCAGATGGGGCCTGTGAAGAACTCTGAGCTGGCATGGCACTGAGAGATGGCTGGCTCTGGTTCGAACCCTGATAACCCTATCTAGAAGACCATCTGCCACGATCGGAGCGACCCGACTGCGAAGATCTGAAAGAGCGACCTCGGCTCTGTTGACTCTGGCCTCTAGTCTGAGTACCACTGGAACTAGCTGCACCTCAAGGCCTCTTGGCCTCCCTCTCATCCCACTGTCTGCGACAATCTGTCTCTATGTCGTGAGCAATATCCACGACATCCTCAAATGTACGACTCAAAACCCTCTCCCGAGTCATCAGAATACGAATGGGATAAATGAGGTCGTCCACAAAGCGACAATCCTCTCTTTGTCAGAAGGAACCAACCATGGTGCATACCTAGACAACTCTGTAAACCCGATCTCATACTCTGACACTGGCATATCCCCCTGACGGAGACTCTCAAACTGCCTGCGCATCTCCTCCCTCTGAGATCGAGGCATCCCCTTCTGCAAGAACATGGTAGAGAACTCTGGCCATAATAGTGGTGCTGCCCCTGTTGGCCTGCGGCGCTCATAATCCTCCCACCAAGCGAAGGCTGGCCCCTGAAACTGAAAGGTAGTGAAAGATACCCCACTTGACTCCACGATCCCTGCCGTACGAAGCATTCGACGACACTAGTCTAGAAAACCTTGGGCGTCCTCACCTGGAGCTCTTGTGAACACTGGAGGAGATAACCTAGTGAACCTCTCGAGACGACGCTGCTCATCATTCGTCATAGCTGGGAACCTGTCCCCCTGAACCTGGTCTGCTGGTTGAATCGGAACCACGAGGCTGAGCTCGGAGGAGCCTGCGGTGTGCGTATGCCACGCGCTGCCGGCTGCGGAGTGCGTCTTGCGGGGGTCCGATGACCACCCCCGATCCCCGATGCAGCTGCTGCGGTAGTAACCGAAACCGCCTGTGCTAGGCCGGTGCGGACTGCTAGTATCTGAGCCGGGGTCTCCTGTGGACCCGGAATAGCAATGGGCACGGCTGGTGCCCGATGCGGTGCTTGCTTGGCACCTCTGCGCAGCGGGGGCCGTGGGTCGGTGGCAGCTGCCTCGGCTGCCCCTAACTCCGCCACGACCGCGACCGCGTCCGCGGCCTCTAGTAGGTGGTAGTGGTGGTCGTCCTCCACGTCCGGATGATCGAGTTCTCGCCATCCGCGAGAGAATAGAATGTCAAAGTTCGGTTCAAGTCAAAAGTAATCGCACGACAAGAATTCCAAGAATTGAAACTTTTCCTAAAAAGGTTTGCGGCCTCCCGAGGATAAGTACAGGCGTCCCCGCACCGATCCACGAGACTCTACCAACCGGCTCATGACTCGCGAGACCTATTAACCTAGGCTCTGATACCAACTTGTCACGACCCAACCCTGGTCGTGATGGCGCCCAACACAATGCTAGGCAAGCCCGACCATAATATCCTCTTAACCAGCCAATTATTAAATAAATTAAACTTAAACGGTAGTTAGTCATATCAGGTGAAAACCGAAACGTCAAAACATACAAAGATACGGTCCCAAACATGTCGTGGTGTCACGAGACTGAGCCTCTACAGAATAGCATCCTAATACAACCAAGTCTAGACAAATAGGAAATCAACAAGATGATAAAGAAGGAGAAAACAAGCTCTGCGGACGCTGGCAGCTACCTCGTAATCTCCGCCAAAGTAGATATAGATCAGCAGCTACAATGTCTCAACTGCTCTCGGGCACCTGTGGATCTGCACAAAAAGTGCAGGGGAGTGGGGTGAGTATATTTCAACTCAGTGAGTAACAATAATAAATAATAACTGAAAGTAAGAACTCCTGTGCTATCACTTAGCAGTTCTAAGGCAATCTTCACAAGTACGTCATCACTATAGTAGTACTTTAACCTCCGATCTACGTTTATCTCTACAAGATCTCCACACTGAACAAACCCTCGCTCGTACCCCTACGGTGTACGGCCATCTCAACATATAAAGGCGCATACTTATGTCTATAATGTATAAGTATCTAAGTAAATAGTAGGATATGATTAAGTATAATGCTGCGGCGTGCAGCCCGCTCCAATACATATACTGCTGCGGCGCGCAGCCCACTGCGGCGCGCAACCCGCTCCATTTAACGTCGACGGACTTCGGAGGGGCTCCCTAGGCCCAAGTGCTATGATACTGCGGTGTGCAGCCCGATCCAATATATATCTATACATATATAACTATACTGCTACGGCGTGTAGCCCGATCCCATGATATACACCAGCGCTCACTGAGAATGTGTGCGGACTCGGACTCCGAAGGGGCTCCTACAGCCCAAGCGCAATAATACTGCGGCGTGCAGTCCGTTCCACATGTATATCACTGCGGCGTGTAGTCCTGCGGCGTGCAGTCCGATCCAATACAGGTATCTATATACATAATACCTCATAATGGGTCCTCGACCCTATCCCGGTCAGTATGTACTTGGCCTCTCAGGCCCAATATAATATATCACAATGGGTCCTTGACCCTGTCTCAGTTAATATAGACTTGGCCTTTCAGGCCCAATATAACATCTCATAGTGGGTCCTTGACCTTATCTCATCTCAATCGGTATAGACTTGGCCTTTCAGGCCCACTCAGCTAGAACAGGGAATTCCACCCTAGATAATCTCTCTCAATGTACACATCTAGTACGGGCTCATATTATGCTATACAGCTAGAGCTATGGCTGAGTGTATATTTCCAACACGATATAAAGGTCACCTAGCTCTATAGGTTCCCTAATGCTCTACAGATCGGCACAAGGCCCCAAACATGGCTATTAGCCCAATTGTACAGTTATAACCTCATTAACAGTCGTACAACACGGTATTCTATTAGCCGGGAAGGACTAAGTCCGAACCCCCTATCACAATGTCACCACGCCCGTCATAGAACGCGTGTCTCGTCTCAATATAGCACTGTAAAGTGCTAGTACGGGGTTTCAAACCCTCAGTGCATTGTTTACTACTACCACTCACCTCGAACCGGTAGAAGCTTCAATCCGCCTTGCGCTTGCCTCGCAAATCAATCTCCTCGGATGCCAAATCTGCTCAAAGTCATAGAGAATGCATCAATATACGCTAATTTCACGAAATTCATTCGAAATAACCCAATTTATATCAAAACCCACAAGTTGTCAAAACCCGACTTTTGGTACACTTGTCGAAAAATTACAAAATTTACATATTCGGAATCCTCATCTCGATACGAGTCTAGGCATATAAATTTTACCAAAATCGGACTCCATTTGCCCACTCAAATCAGTGTTTTTCTTAAATTTAGGCCTAGGGCTCAAACCCACCTTAAATCTTCCATTTACAGGGATTTAACCAAGGATTTCATGTTAAAACGATGTAATTAAGCCACAAAACTTACCTCCAACGAATCCCCGATGAATTACCAGCAATTCCCGTGAGTTTCTCTCCCTAGAACTCAAAAATGGCGTTTTGGGTTAATGAACCCGAGAGCCCTCTGATCTGTGATTTTAATTCACTGCCAGACGATTTTACCCTACGCGTTCGCGATGGTCTCCACGCGAACGCGATGCCTTGCTCCGTTCCTTCATCGCGAACGCGACGTAAAGTCACGCGTTCGCGAAGACCAATCTTCCTAGCCCGGATTTTTCCTCTACGCGTTCGCGTCCCATACCACGCGAACGCGATGCTTCGTCTTTTCCTCTTACGCGTCCGCGTCCTTCACCCACGCGAACGCGATGCGTTCCAACCTTCTCCTTCGCGAACGCGGCATGTTACCTCGCGAACGCGATGGCCAACTGGCCCCAGCCTACGCGAACGCGGCAGTGCCCTCGCGAACGCGATGACCATTTTCCCTCAGCCTACGCGAACGCGGGCCTAGCCCTCGCGAACGCGAAGGCTTAACTGGTGCCCAGTGGTCTGCAATTTACAGTAGACCATTTCTTGCTTCCAAATGCCGGATGATGGTCCGGATTCACCCCGAGGGCCCCGGGACCCCAACGAAAACCACCAACATACCCCAAAACACGATACGAACTTGTTCCAATCATAAAAACACCATCCTAAACATCAAAATCACCAATTACACACGGATTCAAGCCTAAATTTCTTAAAACTTTCCGAATTACACATTTGATGAAAAACCCGACCAAACGACGTCCGAATGACCTGAAATTTT
>JASVEL010004703.1:0-28033 GCA_032618575.1 Nicotiana noctiflora | reverse complement strand
TGTTTGAAGGAGGCGAGATATGGAAATGAGGGGCTTAGGGTATGGTCGGTGGATTAAAAATGGTAGGGGGTGATCGTGGTCATTGATCAAAATTATCAACTGCCTGGATTGAAAGAAGTGCCAAGTGGGTTAATTAGTTGGGTCGGGGGTGGGGTTAAAATTGAAATTGGAGCATTCCATTTGGGGGTTTAGGATCGGGTCAATTGGATAGGTCAATTTGGCTATAATTGAAATAAATTGGGGCTACATTTTAAATAGCAAGCTTTTCCTTTTATTTTATAAGAAATAGTAAAAATAATTCTAAAATTAAATTAAAAGTATTGAATCATAAAATAATATATAAATATTAATTTAAAAATATTGGAACCTAATTTATTATTATAAAATTCTATTAATCCTCAAAATAGGCTAATATTATAATTATGTGCAATTTGACTTTTAAAATACCAAATGAATTTATAAAAAATGTATAAAAGTTACAATGACTATATTTTGATATAAATATAAGAATAATATAAGTTATCCATCAATATGATAGTTTTGAGAATAATTATTAGTTTTTATACTACTAAAATGGCAATAAATTGATTTTAAAAATCTTTTAAAAATTAGGAAAAATACTAAAACATTTGGGCATTCTTATATATGCAGATATAGGTTATTTTAAAAATATATAGGGAAAAATTGGGTATCAACAATCACCTCTCCCCAATACTTCTTTGGCCTACCTCTACCTTCCTCTGACCCTCCAAGGACAACCTATCACACCAAATTCTGATTGGAGTATCTGCACTTCTCCTTTAACATGCCCATGACATCGAAGCCTCGCCTCTCACATCTTATCCTCCACTTGGTCCACTCTCACCTTGTCCCTAATAACTTTGTTCTTAATTTAGCTAATCTAGTATGCCCACATATCCATCTCAACACCCTCATTTCAACATCTTTTATCTTCTAGAAATTGGAGTTCTTGACTTGACAACACTCCATATAACATAGTCGGTCTAACTATTACTTTGTAGAACTTACCTTTAATTCTCAATGGCATATTATTATCGCACAAGATACCGGAAGAGAGCATCCACTTCATCCACCATATTCTGATACAAGATGTGACATCCTAATCAATCTCCACAACACTCTAAATTACAAACCTCAGATACTTAAAACTCTCTTTCCTAGGAATGACTTGAGTATCAAGCCTCACATCAACGTCCGATTTCTTGGGAAACGTCGCTCAACTTGTGTTGGTCTTGCTCAACTTGAAACATTTCGACTCAAGGATATGTCTCCGGACCTCCAGCCTCTCGTTAACGCCACCGCACGTCTCATAAATCAAAGCTATGTCGTCTGCAAATAATATACACCAGGGCATCTCCCTTTGAATGTGTCGCGTTAATGCATATGTTGCCATGAAAAATAAATGTGGGCTAAGTGTTGATCCTTGATGCAACCTCATCTGAACTGGAAAGTATCCGAGTTTGATCCTGTCATCCTTACCATGTCTTAGCTCCCTCACACATGTCGTTGACCGCTCTACTATAGGCTATAAACACTCTTTTATCCTTCAAACATCTCCGAATGACCTCTCACAGGACTTTATCGCAAGCTTTCTTTAGGTCATTGAACACCATATGCAAGTGATCATTTTTCATCACCCAGTACTGCTTCACCAATCTCCTCCCAAGATGAATGCACCATAGACTACCGTCCCGGTATGAAACTAAACTAGTTTTCGAAAATGGACACACTTCTCCTCATCCTCCCTTATATCACCCTCTCCCAAATTTTAATCATACGACTTAGCAACTTTATACCGTTATTGCAATTTTGGCTATCCCTTGTTGCGTCTGAAAGTTGGAGTACAAAATTTATTGCGTTGAGATTTTCATTAGTTGTGACTTTTTAAAATTTTGTGGATTTCCGTGAACATAATTATGTGACTGTGACAAACATCATAGTTATATGCCACTTGTGATTAAACCAAATAAACGTTATCTTGCACTACTTTCTACGGAATTCTCTCAATTCTTGTATCTTTTCATTCTACGCTATTCACTTGTTCACCCTATTCCAAAACATTTAAACAAAAAAAATGAAAAGAAAAAGGAAATAAAGGCTTCTGCTATTGACATTGTTGGATATCTGGAGTAGTTGAACCATGACCATAAAGTGATTTAGTTTTGGATGCAGGTGGGACATTTTATGGAGTTGATCATATCTCTCGTGATACTGATAGGAAGTTATACCAAGATAGAAAAAGACTAAAGATATTTGAATTAAAGATGAAAGTTGTATTACATTTATTCTAAATAGACTACAGCCATCTTTGCTTTAATTACTACTATAGTGCAATCCCATCACTTTTTCTTATCCTTTAGTTTTACCCACAACCAAATAGTTATCATCATGAATCATGTTGCACTATCAGTTCCCTTTCTCCAACTTTATCTTTATTTAAAGTCATACCATTTTGCCAAAACTAACTTCTTACTAGAGTTTCCATTTTGCTACACATCCAAGATCAAATAAGTCCAAAATCAGGTCATAAAAAATTGATCCTTTTTTTTTTTTTTTGCTATAAAAGTTTGCAATGTTAGTTCATTGAGTAAATATTTTATGATCTTTTAAAGAATCTTTTTTGTAAATTTGTAGTTAATATAGTTTAGAAGAGAAAATGGAAGCAGAAGCAACGCCAAACAAGGATATGAAGGTGGAGATTAATTCATCGCCGGAGGCTCCGCCGGAAATTATATCGCCGACGGAGATTTTACCGATGACGGGAGGATTGGCAAGGCAAGGGAGTATGACGAAGAACAGTTGTCTTTGCTCTCCAACGACCCATGCAGGTTTTTTTTTTTTTTCCTTCTTTTCTATTGAATTAGGGGAGAATAAATTAAGTTCAAATTTATTCCTTGGAAAATTTGCGCGACTATAAGCTTTGATGGTAACGCAGGTTCATTCAGGTGCAGGCTTCATCGTGCTCCGACTACTAATCCAAGTCTCGAGAGAACTAAAAGTACTGAATCAAATCCTAAGGCTAATCCCAATGCTTATATAAATAGCTAGCAATAGTATTTTTGTAGTTCTATTATTGCAGTCATACTAAGAAGTACTGGATATCATATATTACTATTATTATTGTTGAATTTGTGGCCCAATTGTATTTTTTTATGTATGTTTCATGTATTTCCTATTTAGTTGATCTGTTATTTTTGTTTTCACTTATATATAGAGACTGTAAAGATTCAAGTTCTTAGAATGAAATGGCTTAGGAGTATGCATGTAAATGTAGAGAGTTTTTTCGTTTATTGAAGATATTAAGAAAAATTTATAGATAATATAATGCATGTTTTGCGCAGATGGATTTTTTTTTTAGAAATTTGGCATAGAAAAGGATAAATATGTCCTTATAATATGTCATTAGGGATTAAGGGTGATTTCATAAAATGAATGTTATATATTATTGCAAAAAAGAACAAAAGCAAGCTATAAATCATGTTGTTAATGGTCTGCTGATAAAATGGCCCGTAATTAACTAACATGATTTTTTAATAATTCGTCGTTAAATAAAATTAGCAATAAATATTTACCGTTTAGCGATCAAATTTGTCCATCGCTAATTTTCATTTTTTTAGCGTAACTAATTTCTTGGAGGGATGAGATTGTATAGAAACATACTATAAGGGCCGCTGAATGTATATAAATAAAGCGGCTATCTAAGATTTATGTCAAACTTTTACTCTGTAAGAAAACTTTTCTTTATACTATATAAATTATGGTGGTATTTTGAGTAAAAGTGCATGCGTTTCATCTGCTTTACTGGGTCTTCCATCCTCCTATACCTGTATAGATGTGCAATAACTTAGTTACTCGTAGTTTAGGTAAATTCGATGAGATCACTAAATTTCAGTCTTCCATGATCTTCGTTCCAATTTCATCGCCAGGTCTTGTAGCTCTTGAATATTACACGAATTCTATATATGAAAATCCAAATAATTATAATACGCAAAGTTGAAGTGTGACTGGGGCAGGGAAAATTGTTGTGGAGTTGAAAAATAGAGATATCAATATATGGAGGGGCACAGCTCAATCAGTCCACACAAACTTTGGCATCGGAAGTGTAATGGTCAATCAGAAATAGCCAGTGTTTATTAAGTCAATAAAAAATAGTTAATATTTATCAAGTCAATAAAAAATAACCATTATTTTGCTGCAATAGAGACCGATCCAGCATAATATACTAGAGTTCGATGCACTTGTGTATGAACTACATTATATTATACTGAATCGGTATACTTTGTTGGCTCCAGTATGTGCTCCTAACTTCAGTATATTATATTATACTTGACCATTATATTTGTTGGAACTCCAGTATATTATGCTGGAGTTCTAGTGTATTTATGCTGGAACTCCATCATATTATGTTGGAGTTCTAGCATACTATCCTGGAACTCCAGTATAATATGCTGGAGTTCAAGTATACTTATGTTGTAACTCCAGTATAATATACTGGAGTATTTTCCGGCTTTTGAACATTATTTTCGCTCAAATTTTTCTTTATATAAAAGGTGGCTAAATTTCGATTACTTTTAAAATTGAGCTATTTTTCAACGACTAGTTATAAATCTGACTATTTTTAAAAATCTCCCCATTGGGAAGGATCGGCTCGCCATCTTAATAATGGATCCTAAAATGATCCGCCCAACACAACCCTGTATAGATTCACTAGTCCCATGGCCGGTCTACTATTTTTTTATAAATATTTTTTCATACGTTTCTTTTAAGTTCTAAGCTAAAAATAAAAAAATTACAGTACTATTTACAAGTCAAGAAATATCTTTTTGGACAGCATACTTCTACAAAACTTAATAAGTATTAAATTTGTTTCAATGGATTACTATAAAATACTAGAAAAAAGTAAAACATTTCATTCATTAAAGGTAAAAACTCAAAACACTGATATTTAAGAAAACTTCCATGGCACTTATGGCATATCCATGCCAATACATCATCTTTATCAAGAACATTCGAATTCGTTTGTAATTTTAAGTTTGTCTTGATATCTTTATTTTACATAAATATCTATATTTTTAATTAAATATTTTTTACTATGCCCACTTGCAATCCACCCCAGCATCGATCAAGCCTCATAAGTCACAGACTTACTTGGACCGGGGTAAAAACGTATAATTTCTTTACACAAGACTTATTTATAAGATAATCATAGATGAATTTCTACTATAATAATTAAATAATAATTTAACAAAATAATAACTAACATACTGTCAAAATATACTAATCATGTACAATAAATTACAAATTAAATCCATGGATGGAAATATAATAATTTCCAACTGCTAAAGGAAAAAAAGAGATCAATGAAGGGAATATAAAATAGTCTGCTCAATGGTCCAGTTGTCCACCAAATGGAAGATCTTGAAAGATAGCATGCAATCTTGTTATATCAATGCAACCCTACATCACAATTAGTAACAAGAATTAATTTAATTAATGTAGCCTCAAGAAGGGGCAAATTTTGATTTTATGCTAAATTATTGGTACGATTTTGCAAAA
Source organism: Nicotiana noctiflora (assembly GCA_032618575.1). Lineage (NCBI taxonomy): Eukaryota > Viridiplantae > Streptophyta > Magnoliopsida > Solanales > Solanaceae > Nicotiana > Nicotiana noctiflora. Next base: position 22,456 of record JASVEL010004703.1, on the reverse strand, counting down.
TCTGACATATCCTCTGGTCATTACATTATATTTGCTGTTACAACAATTTTTGCAAACCCAAACAAAACACTATGAATATGTCTCTGTCAGCAAAATCAAACTCCCAAATAATGTGTCATGCTTGTTTGGCAATTACGTGGAGCAATAATAGTAACAAAATGTGAAATTCCCGAAACAAATTGGACAGCCTTAATTCTCAAGCAATTTAACTTTATATGCATGTGGATACAAATAATTGATACACACCACATGATTCAAATAACCAAGATTACAAATGTCGAACACATAGGTATCTGAGATTAATACTGTAGCAAATTATACCAAAATACTAACATAATTATTACAGTATGAAAGAATCGTATCATCTTCTGCTATTAAATTGAGCCTTACTAGGTGTTTTTGTGCACAAAATACAAATGATAACTAAACAAAACAAACATCAGTATGCGCTTATTGTCAATAGTATAATTATATCAGGAAAAAAAGAATTAAATACGATGATAGCAACTTGAATGACTATTTCAATCTAATTAATACAACTTGGAAAAAATTCAATAGAAAATTATAACACTATGTACTCCTTTTTCAAATTTAATAAAAATAACTATTATATTTCTTGAGTTGTGGCCTTAGAAAGCTAATGTAAGGGAAGAATTCGGGGATTTTATTATGATCTTATGAATTTAAAGATCTCAAAATTAAAAAATGAGTTTCAATCCTTGACTAATGCAAGGATTGAAATTTACCCAATCTTCAATTACTAGATACTCTGCCAATTATATTTGTCCCAAAACTAACACCAGGTGTTTCTCGCCTTAATTGGATAGAGTTACCTTGTACTTGTTGGTGAGAGGTGGAAAATATTGCTGGAATTAATCAAGGTGCACGCAAGTTGGTTCGGACATCACGATTGTCAAAAAAATTTATATTCATCCCAAAATTTGGGTTGCTTTCATTGCACAAACTTCATATCTAACTTGTAGCTCATAAATTGATGGATTGTGTACATTAAAATCCATCTAAGTAAACCCTTTCTTGAATTCCATCCATGGTCCAACCCATATTTTCCCTTCTAATTGTAAAAATTTAGTACTTTTATTAGCTTAGGCTACAGTTTACAGCAATACTTAACATAGAGATTTCTCTATTTTCTAAAGACTACAAATTGTTCTCGCAAAACTAAAAAACATAAAAAAGGAAAAGTAAAGATTTTTTAGGCCATAAAAGTGATAACAGAGTATATATATGTTATCAGTTCTTTTGACTTGCAGCTGATCTATTATTTGACCATAACTTACTGAACATTCTTTTAGGTCTATTTGGAATGACACATAAAGCTTTAATCCTTGAAGATTTCCCAATTTCATCCAAATCATCATCATCTTCAGCTAACTTCATTTTTAGAGTTGAAAGGTTGGAGTTTGGTGATTTTAGGGCTGAGGCAGTAGTCCACTGATCATCAACTGGTGTCTTGTTAAATGTTGCTGAAGTCTTGGCTGTGTCCTCTAGAAGTGCCTTGATGTTGCTAGGCAATTCTGTTACATGGCCACCGGACATGGCTGCTCGAGCTTGCTCGAAAAATAGAACTTGAACAACTACCCTTAGTGGAAGTAATTCATTTTGTGCTGCATGCATACAAACTTCCATTGATAGTTTCTTGCAGTCCAACATTCTGCACAGCCTCTTTCTTTCACTCTTGTTCAGCTCCGGATGCCCCTGCATTTTCATTATCGTCTAAGTTCTATGCACGGACAGTGTAACAAGTATCGTAACTGACCCTCTATAAAACTATAGTGACCATTAGTGCATATAACTTCAATATTTTTCATGCTAATGTCGCACATGCTAATTATAAACATTAAGGACATGTGCACAGAATTATGTCTACACATGGATGTAACATTTTTGGTTACTTTAGTTAAAATGAAATTCCAAACAGTAAATAGTGGTCTAGTTGAAGATGTTATGAGGAATTTTACCTTGAGATAGATGTCAATGGCTCTGTAAAGATCATCATGGTCAAGCCTAGCAAACTCTGGAATTGCTTCAGCAATGGAAATGAATTTTGACAATGGCAAATTTGAGTCACTGGAAATTTCTTGAAGATATCTATCCATAAGTTTAGCTACCTTGAGTTTTGAGCTATGTGATGCTGATGAAGATCTTCTACTTTCTTGGAATTCAAGGTCAATATTCTCCGCGGACCGAGATCTTCTCCTCTCAAAATCTCCTTTCCTTCTTAATGGACTTGTTGGGGGACTTTGCCCTTGTAACATGAACTGTTCTAATATGGTGATAACTATGTCAACATCATAAATTGTGTCACATGTGTGTGACAGACAAGGTATTAACAGATCATTGACAGTGGCATCTTCCAATTGAAGCCCAATCCTTCTTGCCAATTCCATCTTGGATGAAGAAGAAGCCTTCAATATATTAGCTGCTTTAAGCAATTTTAACAAGAAACTACAAGAAACTGCCCCCTTTTCAGCTGGTAACAATGTTATAATTGACTCCAACAGCAGCCTGTATTTTCCAATCGAATCCAAGTCTTTCTGATCATATTCTAGCTGCTTCTTAGGATTTGCATATTTTGAAATGTTTGGTAGCCATCTTGATGCATAAATTCGCAATGCATCACCGATAACATTAGCAGCTACTTTCCCACCTGATTTGATAGCTATCATACTTCTCCAATAAAGGTCTATGCTTAATTCTGCTAACTCTTCAGCCCACCAACTTTTAGATGAAGTTTTATTATGCCTTCTGCTTTCTGATTCGTTGCATGAAATATCATCTCTTCTTGAGTAACTTCTTGACAAATTAACCTTTGATGGATGAGCTAAGACTTTTGAAGCAATGGATTCAATACATCTGCTTGTAATTCCTAAGTCCTCAGACCATAAAGGAAAAGACTTTGTACTTTGCAATGTAACAATTGAGTCTTTCCAACCTGAAAGTATGCAAGAATTGAAGAATACATCAAGTTTGTAGATTAAGTTTCCTTTCTCTACATCCTCTGTCATCTGCAAGTATTCTGCAGCACAGCGCGCTGCAACAATGTTGTAGGCACTGAGAGTGATAGTGATACCATAGCAGAATTTTGCACATAGCTCAAATGCTTCAATTCCACCAGGAAAATCTGGTAGCTGCACTATTTGGTGCTGTGAGGTTTCTGGACTTTCAGAGCATAACTTCTGTAGCCTTGAGCACTTAGACAGCAGAGGAAACTGTTTCACAAAAACCATAAACAAATCAACAAATTAATGTTAGTTTAACAATTTTGTTCATTATTTCAACTTCAACTTGAAATATAAAACTTGATATTGAAAAAAGTGAAATATAGTCTTCAGTCGCAAAACTTCAACTTCTTCATCTCCAGACACAATTTCAACCTCCAAATACTTTCGTTCAACATCAAATATTGACCAAGTGGGAGAAAATAAAAAGACAAGAGGGTTGATCCGATGATAAGCAACCTCCACTTCCAACACTTCCAACCCAACCGAAAGGTTGTGAGTTTAAGTCTCCCTAAGAGCAAGTTGGGAAGTAAGGTTGCCGGAAAAGATGCCGAGAGTCTATAAGGTCTGCTTACACAGTACGCTGCCCCGACCCCACCAGACTTCACTTAGCGGGATTACAGTGCGTTGTTGTTGTTGGGAGAAAATAGAAAGAAGAAAAGAGAAAAGTTAGAGAATTTAACCTTGTGAAGCAAATATCTGCTACCCTTTACTTGGACTATGAGATCACTAGTAACTTCAGAATTAACTGACCTGCATCAATAAAGAAGAATCTTGATTTCTTTTGAATTCTGCTGAAATTTTTTTCTTCTTAAATTGAAGAAGAGCAAGAAGTGGAGAAACAAAAATATGAAGTTACCTTACAGCCTCAGTAGTAATGAAAGTGTCAGGCCTAGATCCAAGTTTCATAAACTTCATGTTGTGAGACTTTGTTAATTCTCCAAAAGACTAAAGTATATTTAAACAATATACAAAACCATGGCAGAGTCAGAGAGACAAAGCCATCTCTACAATTGTTGAAAGCTTCACTTTTTTAGACACCACTACCTTGGAAAGTTCCTTCTCCAGCTGCTAGCAATAGATATTGTCGGAAAACAAAAAGAACAACCACTATGTCTTGTAAATTTTTTTCTAAAAGTTTGGTAAATTACCCAACAAGATTGACATTTATTCAACTCCCAAATAGTTGTTCAGAAGAATGAAATGAAAAATAATAGAGAGAAGGACATAAAACTTAAAGTTTGTGGATTTGGTAATATATATCTGGCTGGCACTAATACATACAATTTATATTAATGATGACCAAAATGACATGAACCAAGAAAATCAAGCACTCCCAAAATTCTTGTCCTTTCAGTCAAGTTTGCAGTTTGATTTAGACATGCAAATAGAAAGAATCAAAGACACCCCAAAACTCATCAACATCAAGGGACTATTGCAATACAAGTCAATTTAAAAAAGAAAAAAGATAAGAAAGAAAAAGGTAGAGCCACAAAATTAATTCAACATTAATAACTGATATTGGAAAAGACGTACAAATTTTAAAACTCCTTTTTTTTTCCTTTTCTTCCTCTACTCTTAATTAGTATTCATGTCGTGTGTTACGCGAAGAATATTAAATATATATATTTTTTAAAAATATTACTTAAAATTTACGATGCAAAGAAGCATGTAAGTGATATTATTTTATGAACGTTTACGCTGGATATTCATACATTCAAGTCTATTCAAATTTTACTCTTTTTCTTGAATTACAATTTTGTATTTAAGTATTTGAAGAAATTAAAAAAATAGGATAAAGTTTGTATTTAAAATAATTAAAAATATTTATTATCTTTTTATTTTCTTTATTATATAAACCTGTCAACTTATATATGTCGCTGCAACAATATAAAAATAGATGAGTAACAATATAATTAATAGGTTGAAAATTGTCTGATTTTATAGATAAATATCTTTTGGAGACCATTTTGGCCGACCAAGAATCCTTGCTATGGTACATAATTTTTTCATATATTGTTCGTAAAAATTGTCACTATTTGTGGGAATGCAGAAATCTATTGCCATAATTGGATCAAATAGATATTTTGAGAATAATATATTTTTAATTAAGAAGATGCTGGTGATGGAGTTAAAGGGCAGTGTTTTTTCTTCTTTAAATACATGGGTTTTTTCACATTATATAATAAGCAATTAGACTCCTATTTTATTTAAATATAAATTTTTTATTTTTTCATTTCTTACGTTGCCCAAAATATATGTTCTTTTATTATTTGAATAAAATGTATCAATATTTTGAGAATTTGTTTCTACATTATATAGAATAAGAAATTAGCCTTTTATTTTATTTTCAATATAAAATATTGATATTTATATATTTTTTACTATGTTTATTGTAATTAATTTAAATTTAAATTAGATTTTTCTTCTATGTTTAAATTCAAATCCAAAATAGTAACTAATTATTAAAAACATATAATGCATAATTTATTAATTTATTAAAATTTTAAATTCAAAAATTCAAAAAAGTAACTAATTATTACCTAACTTAACTAATTTTGTCCTAAAATTATCAAGTGCTTTTTATCATATTATCACTTGGCTCACTATATCATATATAGATTTTACACGCACATATCAAGTTGAAGCTACATCATCCATTAACGTTTTAGCTGTCATATGAATTTATTTACATTGTTAGTCTCAAGCCTAAATAAAATCGGAACTCCTTTATATTCACAGTCAGTTTAAACTTAATAAATCTATGACGAATTCTTGTATTTACGAAATACATTTGAGCATGCTCACTTAATAAAGTGATGCAAATTATAAAAATTCATACGGTCGATCTTTATTGATTGTAATTGAAGTGTAATTGTTACTAATATTGTTGGTCGTTTTACCTTTGTTGATAACCTTTCTTCTGTTCCAACTGCCAGCGTGCTAGCAATAACAGAGAGGCGACGCCCACGTGCTTATTTTGTGACATTCACCTTTTTTTATCTCATAATTTTATGGACCTAGAATTATAAGATTATGGTCCATACTTTTGTGAGATAAAAATAAGTTTCATATGACTAATATAAGTTGTGTGAGGTACACAATAAAACTACTCGCAAAATCTACTGTAAAAATAGCACGGTATAGCCAGCTTTCGGATTGGTCATTCAAATATACCAATATTTACCAATTCAATGAAAAATAGCCAATATTTTGCTGCAATAGAGACCTGATCCAGCATAATATACTGGAGTTCGATGCACATGTGTATGAACTCCATCATATTATGCTGGACCGGTATACTTTGCAGGCTCCAGTATAATATACTGAAGACTACAGCACTGATGCTCCAAACTCCGATATATTATACTAGATCATCATACTTGCTGAAACTCCAGTATATTATGTTGAAGTTCTTGTGTATTTATGCTGGAACTCAATCATATTATGCTAGAGTTCCAGCATACTTATCCTGGAAATCCAGTATAATTTGTTGGAGTTCAAGTATACTTATGTTGGAACTCCAACATAATATACTGGAGTATTTTTCGGGTTTTGAATATTGTTTTCGCTCAGATTTATCTTTACATAAAAAGTGACTAAATTTCGTTTACTTTTGAAATTGAGACTTTTTCCTTCCTATACCATATATGAAACCTTATTACTAAAAATGTGCATAGTTTCACATTTACCCGCCATGTTCACAATTATTCTAAAAAATGTATACCATTTATTAAATACCAATTATTAGGAGATGATTCCTTCCTAATTAGGCGCGCTACAAAACTGGAACTAAATATTCTTCCAGATATTCCTATTTAGGTGCGCTACATTATGGAAGTAAATATTCTTTCAGATATTTTCCACAATTGACAACCATTAAAAAGTTTGAAAGTTTTGAATTCAAAAATGGATTTTTAAAAATCATTATTTGTTTGGATTGGGTGTTGTTGAAAATAATCATGAATATGGTTTGGATTTTATATCTCAATTTTGAAGGATTTTGGTGAAGATTAGACTTGGTTATGACTGAATTTCAGGTTGAAACAAGAAGAAGAAGAAGAAGAAGAAGAAGAAGAAGAAGAAGACATACTGCAAAAATTGTAGATAAATTGTAGCTTATTTGTATTCTGATCGTAGATGCTTTATTTTCTGTTTTCACAAATAAAAACGGATAAAAGTTCTACAAATCTTCTGAAAAAGCATAATTATGTCAAAAATCACTATTATGGTACAATTGAATAGGAATTGGGATATTAAAATTTAATGTACCCAATTTGTAGATATTTTGTAGGTGAATTGTAGATTATTTGTATTCTGATTATAGCTACACTGTTTTTTGTTTTCACAAATTCAAAACGACTAAAACTTCTACAAATTAAAATCTTCTACAAAAATGCAATTATGTCGAAAATATCAATTAACCTACAATTAAATGGAAATTTGGGATATTAAAATTCAATGTATCCAGTATGTAGATATTTTATAGATAAAATATAGATTATTAGTATTATGATTGTAGATGCTTTATTTTCTGTTTTCACGAATCAAAAACTACTAAAACCTCTACAAATCTCCTGCAAAAAACGTAATTATATCAAAAATATCAATTAAGCTACAATTGAATGAGAAATTATACCAATGTCGAAAATATCAATTAAGTTACAAGCTACAGTCGAACCTCAATTCCATTATTATCTATTTGTAACGTAACTTGGGCAACATTTGGAGTTTAGTTTATTGGACATGTGATGTTTGTCGAGCCATAAATCTCAGTTTGAAAAAAGCAGAATTCTCCAATATTACTTCATATTACTGTGATAGACAGTAGAGGAGGACATAAGATATTCCATAGATGATGAAGATTCACGTATTTGTTGAGCTAAAGAGGGAAGCCACTGATAGGGAAAGAAATCTCGAAATAGTAAGTTATTGACGTCGCAGTGCAGCTGTTTTGTATTTATTTGAACTTTTGTTCTACGGTAATTTTTAACCTCGCAGCTTAAAACGTGGGAGGGTGGAATATACGGTACCTTGAATTAAAGAGGGATATACGATGCAAAAATTATACCCTTAAAATATACTGTGGTATAGAATTAGTAATTTAATATACTAAATATAATTATATCAAATCTTAAATATTGAAGGTAATATGATTTTATATATGATACATGAATATAAAAATTCCATTTTTGTTATTTGTCAAATCACTACAATCCTAAGTCATCCTACGCCGCTCTTTTTGTATTAAACATCCAATAGTTACCTTTTCTAATTATACAGGATATATCAATTAACTATTTTTTTTCTTTTGGGGAAAAGAAAAAGAATACAGGTAAAGTAATGATATAACGAGGAGATAAGAAAAGTAAAAGTGAAGAATAGGATATTGTGTATAACTTTCGAAGTTGGCTTTTAACAATTCTCAAATAAGGTAAGGGCCTCAAGTTTTGCCCTTGCTTTTCTATATATCAACAACAGTAGACCATCAAGCATTTATAGCAATAGGGCCACGGCCATTAAATATAATTTGTTCAAACTTGTGTCTGAATTGAAAGAATTTTGTGTTCCTCAGAGGAAAAAAGACAGTTTTTCATCGTAAATAAAATATTGATATATGAGGATAAAATGCGTTAAATTTGGCAGTTGAAAGTGTAGGTCAATTTTGTTTTTCTACCTTGGATTCTTCAGAAATAATAGAACTATTTGATGACAAAATCAACCACAGTGATGGATCTGATTGAAAATTGTAGGAGTCCACTTGATTGATGAATCAACTTAGGACAGTTAAAATTGAATGGAATATTAGTATGTGGCCATAACATCTACGTATAGTTATCTCTTATCCATGCAAAAGAAAGTAAATTTTGTTGTTATTAACTCCACATAGTGATGATAGCCATCATTTATGCTAAGTGCTAAGTTGACCTACGTATTCTTAGGTGCAAATTTATAAATACTTTCTTTCAATTCTTTTCTCCACATTTTTTAGTTCCATTAGTTAGATGAATAGAATCGTCATCATTCCACAAGGGGGCTTCTTGAAAATCGCCAAAGTACTGACTGAGGTCACTGAATTATAATAATTGGAGCAATTGTTACTTATGACACTATTGTTTATTTAGTGTATTTATCTATATCTTCTATATTATATAAAAAATAGAAAGTATTTATCGAAATAATGTTTGTCTTTTTACTCTTTTAAAAAAAAAACTCATACAAAATAAAATAGTTAATTTTAATTTTCTAATTTAAAGAATTTTGAAATCAGCAAAAACTTTATTTGTTATTCAGTCAGACTCTCTATAACAGTATCCTTATACAACAACACTTCACGATAAAAGCCAAGCTTTTCCGGAACCAAATTTAATATTATGTTATAATATATATTTTATATAACAATACTTTGCTATAACATCCAAAAATATTCGGAACAACTAGGATGTCGTTACACCCTACTTTTTCGTACGTAGAAGTACGTCATAAGTAAATGGATGAAAGCTTAGAAATTAGATGTTACATCCCGTATTCTCGTACGTTAAAATTTCGCCGTAAGTTAATCAACGTAAGTTCGAGAATGAGATTATTTTGGGATTATAAGTATTACGATATTCCAAATAAGCGATAAGTAAATTCGGGAAGGTGAAAGGGTAAGCGAATCGAAGAAAATAAGTTTCGTCGAAGTTGTCAATTTGGGATAAAATATGGTCCGAACTATAATATCCGGTATTTATAGACTAGTGACATATAAGGTATTACATGACTATAATTGCAAGATGTACAAAGGGTATTAAAAGTGAGTAGTATTTTAAGTAGTTTGAGATAGTTCCTAATTATATAGACAATTGGGTAATTATTGGTTAATCAAGTGATTAGTAAATAATTAATTTAAATAATTGGGATAACAATTACATCTCCCATGTGGCAGCAAACCCATCCAAGAATGGTTACTCATAAGTCACTATGTTATGTGGCAAGTCTTAAGAATGTGTGTCATTTCCATTTAACGAAGGAAAGACACATATAACATGAGTCATATCCATTTCTTAATGAAGAGACATAATTAAGAAATCCATTCTTATATGCATTCAAACGTAAATGTGTGTATGTTACAAACATAAGTCTCAAATGTAAGTCATATGCATGCTAGGATCTTCAACAACTCAAAGAAATGTGAGATTTTACGATTTCAAGAGAGTGCGATGCAATCGATAAACATTTTATTGTACTTTCGTTCGGGGAGTCAATCACTACTCATGTAGAGGGTTTTCTTAATGTTTATATTTGCCCTTTCACGTCAGGTCCCTTAGACCCTATCATCGTCGCCTTCTGCAAAAGGTATGACGTGACCCTCGGCCGGATCCATTTTTCTTTCCAGAGAATAGTGATTCTCCTTCGGTTCTTCGTGAGCAAAATCGACGGGTGTCCTTACACCCTCAACCAACTTACGTGTCTTTACAGTCCCAAACTCTATCGATGAGTGCTGATTAAGCTTACTCGACATGCCGTCAAGGCCCCATTCTCGAGCATACATGAGACACACGATCGAGGTTGGATGGGCCCAATTTGTCCGAATAAGGACTTCAGACCTAATCCCTACTGAAGACATGTCATTTGGAGAATGAAACACGAATCGTGAGTAGTAATTTTCCTTTTTGAATTTTTGCTATTTTACCTCTTATCTTCTTTCCTTATCTATATTTTTTGGTGTTGCAGTTGTGACCCATGTGCCAGAGGTAGTCCCTAATCTCAAGCAATGGGTCGAGGGCCCGGTGTCGCAGAGACCACACTCACGAGCATGCTTGGATAGAGTTATCAAAGGGGCGATGGGAGGCCCATAATCATGGTAAACTTTCTTCTTAGGACGGTTATCATTCGAGGATTCGTTTCGAGGTTACTCGTCTTTTTACTTTGTATGCATCAAGAAGGATGTCTCAATGAGGCCCTCATCTGACAAAGAAGAAGGTTTTCTCCAACCACCTTCTCTGAAGCAAGGCAAAGAAAAGAAGAGAAAACGGGCTCTCGAACTCGGAAAAGTAACAGCCAACGAAAAGGCTATCTCGTAAATACAAGGGGGGCACCATCGCTCTATCCATGGACTTATTTAGTCGGCTAAGGGACGAGTCCAAAGAAGAAGAATAAGAAGAAATAATAATCCAATCTGGTAGCCCGAGTGCGGGCTGGTGCTTCGATACGAAAGCCCTTTGTACTAGAGGAGGTTAATGAGGGAGCTTGGGCCAAGGTTCTCGAACCAGAAAAAGTTGAGGCCACTTTTTCCCAAACTGAGATGGTCGAGAGAGAGACCGAGGGAGAGGCTTCCCAAGTGGCAGAAGATGTTCCGAGGGATGAGCTCGGTGTGATCGATATTTTTGGGTCCCCTCAGATTTCGCACGCCACGATCTGTAAGGCCAATATACTGGAAGGTTGCTCTTGCGAGGGTCCTTAGAAGGCGGTCGATATCTATGACATCTTGGATGGGGTTGAGTTTGATACATTGGAAGAAGTCACCGGGCTTGGTGACTTACCGGTGCCGAAGAAAACATCTACCCCAGGCGCTACTGGGTCTTTGTCGAGCCCAAAACTGGTGGATTGAAACCCGATCGTAGGTCGAATATAATGTTTTCTATAATGGAGGATGCCCGGGTCTTCTCTCTTCCCGTGGGAATTGCTAGATACCTTATATATTTTGTGACCGAGGAATATTAAGCCGTGATGAATGCGATGGGAGTTGTGGTGAATTTAATGGGAGCCGCTTACCTATTCAACGAGCCCCAACATTCTTTGAATCGGGTAACTTTGAGGACCATTCCATGATCTCATTTAAACTTGGAGTCCTAGGTAATTATAACACCTTCTTCCTTTCTTGTAGGCTTCGATGTTGCTTCACGAGGATTTTTTTCGAATTTTGGAGTAGTGAGAGGCTGAGGATTGGACCTAACTAAGAAAAATTATACCTACTGTCACACCTCCCTTTTTTACTACCCCAACACTTAAAAGCGTATAAATACACTTGTAGGGTATACCCCGACGCTCAATTACCCACGACGGATAAAATAACGTAAGGGGAGGAGTTTTTCCAATTAAAGGACAATCGGTTCGGGATTTTATTAGAGATTAATCAGAGTCGCCACTTGGGAATGACAATGGTGTCCCAAGTCACCGGTTAATCCCGAATCCGAGGAATTTTGACTCTTAAAAAATGTCTGCGAAGCAGAGATCCGGATAAGGAACTCTATTAACCCGGGAGAAGGTGTTAGGCACTCCCGGATTTCGTGGTTTTAGCACGGTCGCTCCACTGTCGTTCTTGGCTTTTGTTTGACTCAATTAAAGGTTTTAACAACATAATGCTTTTACATTAAATATTATTTTTAGGAATTTGCGATATCGCGAAAACACACCTCGAGTCATACCGCAACCAGTACGCCTATGACTTTTGGTGTATTTCAGCTTTACCGAGATTTGGATTTGAGTTGCACCAAGTGCACACTCGTTCATAGGAAGGTATATTAAAATCGTGCCTTAAGATATTCTATCGGCTTTTAATTGTTTTGGGTAAGACTATGGAATTAGCTATATAGTCTTCCCGAGTCTAATTATGTTAAACCATTACTAAATGGGGGCCCCGCTTATTTTAAGTCGGGCGAGGCTCGTCCCGATTATTTATTAAAGTCCAATCCTATTTTTGCGTGTACTACATTTGCTATATTGTTTTTGCCTTAGCCGATTTTGTATCATTAAACATTCCAAACTCGTCGAATTTATATTATTGATTGGGCCTAGTCTTCTCTTCTGTTTTTCTTGCCGAGTTTTCAATCTGCCCAGGCCTTAAAGGCCTAAGCCGTTACCGGGTTTCCATTTTTTGCCAAACCAGTCAATTCTATATTATATTTTGGGCCCAAATTGAGAGTTAGGCCCAAATTAGACGAAAATACTAAAGACAAACATAAACCATGAACTCATAATGATCAAACGTTGAAGAACAACATTTAACATACTCTTTTATTAATCAAAAGGCGAAATAACTGTACAAAAATATCAATGCTAACTCTGAATTATACAAAATACACAAAAGCTTAATGCACTTACTGTCTCTGATCTGGACCTATACTAACGAATTCAATGATCATTTTTAGCTATTTACTAGTTGAAAGCTTTTGAAGCTGTAAGGGAGGACTAATATTACTTCTATGTTAACAGATAACTAATGAGAGAATTAAACTAAATGACTATTTTTATCTCTGTTTTTGTAAGCTAACATATTAACAAATAAGTTTTTAACTAGAAATCAGTGATGAATAATTTAGCTATGTGAAGTATAATCTATAAGCTTACTAGCAAGTACCGATATTACTATATTAAATAACTGCGAAATTTACATTGAATTTTATCACTAGATTTTTTACTGCTTGCTTCTATATTGGTGTCACATTACCCAGTTGCAGATGGACTATCATGCTTCTCTAATCATTATTCTCTTTTAGAACTTACTTGCTTTTACATACCGATTTATAGTCGTGATATACTACTAACACTGATATGAATCGAACTTACTTGATATTCCTAAAACCTGTTTTAACATCATTATAGCCAATTTTACTCCTCATCTTTTCAAACTTATTCAAACTTTGAAATTGGTTAACGAAACAAGTTAACTAAGTGGGCTTATTATTATTAATGCATGCAAGTGAGTTGATTAACTCTGGTTTTAATGGTATTCCTATTTAGCTAAGTGATGGGTGATCTATACTACCATTACACTACTACTATACTACCATTATTACATCTCTTGTGTTTATTGTACTTCCTACTACTACAGACTACTATGATAATCAATTTATAAGTCCAACCAACACTATTAAATTACATTCCACACAACAGCACATAATCAAACTGGATCTCCATTTATCTATCAACAAATCGATTACAGCTTCAATTGATCAGAGGGGTACCTGGATCAACAAGTAGAAAAGCCAATGAGTCTAGGGGGAATAAGCAATAAGCAACAGGACCCAATCAACAATGCAACAGAGAGATGAAGGCACAGCAACACAGCAACAGCAAAGCCAACAGCAAATAGAAACCCAGATGATTGAAGCAAAACAAAACCAGGAAACCAGAAGAAATTCACCCAAATGCCCGCTCTACAAATACCAGAAAAACACTACTGTTCTATTGCTATTTTTATCTCAAACTTTGTATGAATTTTAGCTTAACTGTATTTCAGATTTTTTCCCCAATTCCAACCCTCTTTTCAGTCCTTGTTTAGGTGTATTTATAGTAGAAGCTAAGGGCTGATGACTTGGGGAGAAAGTATGGGATTAATCCCACTTCTCCCCCTCCTAAAATTATAAAATGTATACTTAAGTCCCCCAAATCAGCTATCAAAACCCTTCCAGCATGTGCTGGAAGGTTCTAAAGATTCCTTTTAGTGGGTTTTTACCAATGTATCCCTAAGGGTTTGAGATTTTTACAGATTTCCCTTTTTAGGGAGACCATCATACCCTTTAATCTCTGTAAAATTACAGAAATCAGGGGTACAAAGGACTCCCCTACCCTCTTAGGTTCTAACTATTTACTATTTCACCTTTTAAATTCCCCATTGTGTCCCTAAGGGCACTGTTTATTTACTAGCTTACCTAGGTTAAATTTCAGCATCCTTTGAACCTATTTAACTAATAGCCAGCCCTGGCATTAGTATTTAAGGGCTGGCCAGATTTATTTTAAGGGACTATTTCAATTTTAGCCACTTCTGGATCTATTTCAGTTAATTAACACTAAGTTATTTCAAATTTAAGCTAATTGCAGGCATAGCCTGCTTTATTATTAAAACAACTCTTTAAAATCTAGCCAGTCTCAAGTTGAGACTTAGCTTTGGCTATTAAAGCCAATCATTGAACATTTGGGCCCAAAACCATTTGCAGGTTTGGCCATTTTATGCTCAGGGCTCTAAAGAGAGCCTGGGCTAGTCTGCATTTGCAGACATAGCCCCTTTTGCACAACCAGCCACTTTAAAAGTGGACCGTGTGTTAGGGCTTTATAGAATAGGTCAACCCTTTGCAGGGTTGACCATTCTTAAGCCACTTATTTAACTTATAGCCTAATTTTTGTGATTTTCAGTTTTAGCCCTATTTCAAAACTAACCACTTTCATGGAACTTAGTACTAACAGCTATAACCAATCCTCCTAAGCATAATAGACATCAACAGTGCTCATACTTAACATCAAACTATTGCAAACTTAGCCATTTCAACATGCAATTGCACACATAAACACATGAAACCAAATATGTTTATCAACTAATCAAAATTCAGAAAAGAAGTTGGATAATGTTGAATTTTAATTAATCAGACTTACAAACTCAATTTCAAGTAGTACAGTGTCAATTAAACATTAAGCAGGCATGAGTTACAATCAATTCCATGTTGAGTGATTCACTGGAAAACCCAAAGCCTACTTAGCATTCATGGACATAGACACACATAAGCATAAACTCTCACAAAATAGCCAACATGGTTCAACTGGACATAAACACAATGGACTTTAACAAGGTAATCATCAGCATGTTAATCAGAAATCATTCTCAAGTACTGACCCTAAAATCATGCTAAGCAAATAGAACGGGTAAAGCTAAGCGGAACAGACTCATGCATGAGAATAACAAGCCAATCCTAATCCTGAGACTAATCATGAGAATAGACAGAGGACAAGAATCACTCAATCTAACAGAAGTTGTCTGATATCAACAAGAAACAGGGGCCTAATGCTAACAAATAACGAAGAAGACAACTACATGAGGAGAAACGGAAGTCATGCTGTTTAAGATCAGAAATCACAAATAAAAAGAAAAGCACAAGATAAAAGATAAGTCTTTTGACTTAGTAAAAATGAGCATGGTTTACAGCAGACAGAATCAATCAAAAAACGAACAGAAAAGGAACAATTAAAACAAGAAAAGCAGTATGAACAGGATGAACCCTAATACTAAACATGTCTTCTTTCGAATCAGAGAAATAAAGCATAAAGATGAAATGAACATAAACCCTAAAACTAAACAGACGAAGCACAAAGAGATGAAGAAATAAACAAAAGACGACAAGTATCAAATAAAGGAAAGCATGAACAGGTGAAAACAAACAAAACAGAAACCCTAAAATTATCATGCGAGAACAGATAAGACATGTAGGAGAGATTTCAGAAAGCTAACAGAGAAAGAAAAAGAAGATGAAGAAGAATCAGGGATGTCAAGCACCTCAAGACAAGATAACAACCTAATTCGTAGGACAAGCTAACAAAGTATAACAAAGAACAAAATAAAAATAATCAAAGAAGAAAAGCAAGCAGCAAACAAGGTAAGGAGGGAAACTTAGCTTGGCGGGGTCTGTCCCCCAAGCTTTCCTGTTCCGCTTTTCTTTTCTGGTTTCTTTCAGACCCTATTGTTCCTCTTCTTTGTTCCTTTTATCGCCTTTTTGTCTGACTTTCCTCTTTTTTTTTATTTTCTATTTTTTCGTTGTTTTGGCTTCAAGACGAGGCCTTTTGGGTTTTTTGGTTGCAGGGGGGTGTTTGGGGAGGGTAAAAGGTAAGGTCTTTATTAGGGGTTTGGTTTTGGGGTCGCCGGAGTTAGGTTTCCGGCGACACTTTTTGGGATATTCGAGACGATTGAGGTATATTCGAGGGGAGCCAGTAGGGTAGGGTGATAGATCAGGTGGAGAGGGATGGAATGGCATTGGTTTGGAGGTGGTTCTCGTTGTTTGAGCGGTCACCGGCGAAGATTCCGGTGACCGGGATTTCTGGAGAAGGGTTCTTCTTGGGGTCTCTGGGTGTTTATGGTGAAGAAGAAAGAGAAGAAGGCGAGGGAGATGAAAGGAGGTGGTAAAGATCACCGGCGACCACCGTAGGGAGCGGTGTCCGCCATGGTCGGCTAGGGTTCTTAGGGGTGAGGATGAAGATGAAGAGGTGGAGAAGAGATAATCTCAGGGCGGCTAGGGTTATGAAGTGTGTAAAATGAACGGATGCTTCAGACCAAAGCCTTATATAGGCAAAGGCGTCTGAGGTGATCGTAGCCGTTCATTTGATGAGAATCGACGGCTCTCACAGGCGTTACTAAAACGACGCCGTATCGTCACTTATGAGGCCAAGAGTCTCTTCCGTCAGATCATATGAATGGACGACTAAGATCACTCTTATCTTAATTAATTTAAAAATCAACTAGCTAATTATCTGGGCCGTTGGATTTATCAAAATGGGCGGCTATGATCAGTCTCTGAAGGCCTGGACCGGCCAGCTTATTGGGCTAGAGTAGATTGGGCCACTGCTTTCAACTAAATTGGCCCAGTTTCATTATTCTCATGTATATTTTTTTTATTTTTCTGATTTTGATGATTTTTATGTATTTTCTTTTATACTTTTTTTTTCTTTTTCTTTTATGGAAAAATATAAAATCTAATTTCCTATTTACTCTAATTTTCTAGTATTTTTTGCAATTTTTTTGCTATTTTTTTTTTTTATTTCTGCTACTTAACACTATTTTTTGTTAATTTTCTTAAAATCTAACTAATTAACCTAGCAAATTAATTACCTAGCCTATTTTGATTTTTCTTCTAATTTCTACTTGTTCAAACACAAAAGTATAGCCAATTCCAAACAAATCAAGTAATTGCACTCAAAAACATATTTATTTTAATTTTGGAATTAATTACTTAGTGCAAAAATCATGTGCTCACACCTACAAGCTTCTCAATGAGAAGTTTCAGGCAGACTTGGTGACGACTCGAGATGAGCATGATGAGATGGTCGAACATGTACTCCGAGTGCTTCATGATAGTGAATCACTCGAAATTGGATATAATGACCAATGATCCAATTTTGCAGGTCCGGCAGAGGCTCGAACATATCAGGGATTTTCATAAACAAATAGATGCAATACGAGCCGAGGCTGAAGAGTTCAAGAAGAATATGGACATCTTAGCCTCAAATAAAGAAGTTGTCCAAGCAGTGTTGGAGTCGGCTGACTACCAGCTCCGAGATGCAAGAGAGAAGGCCTCGGTGCAAGCCAAGAAAATTTAGGACCTTTAGTCCCAATTAACAAACTTGGCCAGTGAGCTCGAGACTGCTAAATGTGAGGTGGTCGTGGCCAACACCAAAGCCAATGCTAATGCAACCCAGTATAAGGTCGACGTCCAAACCATCCAGGAGCAGGACAAAAGCATGGGTTATCATGCAAAGTGGAAAGCACGAAGGGAAGCCCTCGAGGAAGTCTATGCTTACGTATTCGATATATAGTCTGCACTCAAGAACACCAAAGAAAATAAGTTAGGGATCAAAAGTTGGCCTTTCTTGAGGAAGACTCAGATTTTTTGAGTGAGTCTGAATGCGGGAAGATATTGGGGGTGGAGATTCCGCCTTTGATGAAGACCATGTCACTTATGACTTTATATTTTTTGTTTTTCTTTTGTATCTTTTTAGGGCCATTTCAGTCGTCGTAGATTTTCTTTTCGAATTAAGTCGTTTTGGCTTTTGTAAATATCATTGTGTAAATATATATATAGGTCTTTTTTTTCCTTTTGGCTTTCAAATTTTTCCTTTGCTTTATTTCTCGAATTCACAAAGGCGAGGATGCCTTAGTATAAAATAGCTTGGCTTTTGTAAGTTCGAAAAACCTTGCCATGCATAATTTTTGTTTTGAGTCATCTTGGAGGTTCAGGGTTACCGGGAACCTTCTCCAAAGTAAGTAACTCTGACCACAGTTTTTCGAAGGTAGACTTTAAAATCGGTTATGAAAATTTTGAAGACCTATTTTTATTACGGTTCTCAGATGTCTCTGGGCCGTGTTAATGCAGTCGTAACCTTTTAATTCAGGCGGAGCCCAGTAAGCTTACTTTTCTAAGTTATTCAGGCTTGCCTAATATAACAGTCCTTGAGTGGGTATGGCTGTGGCCTATAAAATTTGGGGGCTACCTAAGAGGTCTTATGCCCCCGACGCTCAATAGTTTGATCTGTTCAATTTTGTTTTTTGGACAGCAGTCTCGCGAAGGTGGGAGTGATCATACGATATATGGTAATGATCAGCCCTTGAGCTCGTTTCCTTAAGAGATCGAAAATACGAAATTGGAAAGTGGAAATTTTCTAAGACATAAGATGGTTGCAAGGAAAGTACTTCTATTTATTCTTATGAAAAAATAGTCATACATGTGTACATGTTTTATACCAGGGATCGAGTAACTTATGTGGGCACAGTTCATTTTGATCGTTTTGTCCTTACAACAAAATTTATCTATCGAGTCCCTTCTATTACAAAGTAATTTCCTTACAAAAAGGTTAATATCTAAGGGTAAGGCCCCCAGTATTAGAGGCTGATTGTAGAGGAACCTTGGATACTGTTAGTGCAGTCTTTAACACCGATTCGTGATCAACCTTCGATTACAAGTTCGCACAATCCAATGTTGTCTCATTAAAAACTTTGCTGAAAAACCCAATTTGGATTCAAGGGAAAAAGAGTGCAACACATGCTTTTAGACTTAAAGACTTGGTGCCTCTCCATGTTGATCACCTGCAATTAATAGTCAAAAATTAAAAAGAACTAAAATGGGGTCGTACCTTAGTAGTAATATTGTTTAACATGAGTTACTTTCCAATTGTTTGGTAGTTGTTCTACGTCCATTATTTCGAGCTTATAGGACCATTTCCCTGTGATATTGAGAATCTGGGATGACCTTTCCTAGTTTGAATCCAATTTCCCTTCATTTGGAATTTGGGTGTTTAAAGTGACCTTCCTCAGCACCAAGTCCCCGGCATTAAAATATCAAAGGTTGGCCCTTCGATTGTAATAAATTTTGATCCGTTGCTTTTGGGCGGCCAATCGAATAAAGTTAGCTTCACGCCCTTCATCCAATTGCTCAGCCTTGTATTCATGGCCTCATCACTTGACTCATTCGTGGCATATCAAAATATGATACTCTTCTCCCTAACTTTGACTTTAAAGCTTTAGCGCCATAATCCAATGAGAACGAGGTGGCCCCGGTACTAGACATCAAAGTTGTGCGATACGCCCAAAGAACTTCGGGTAGGATCTCTCTCCATTTCCTCTTAGCGTCAATCAACCTTTTCCTGAGGTTTTGGATTATAGTTATGTTAGTCGATTCGGCTTGGCCATTCCCCCTGGAATGATAAGGTATTGATAAAATCCTTTTTATCTTATGGTGTTCAAGAAATTTTTCCATTTAGTTGTTGATAAACAGCTTTCCGTTGTCACATGCAATTTCGGATGGTAATTTGAATCAATAAATGATGTGGTCCCAAATGAAGTCGATGACTTCATTCTCCCTAATCTTCTGGTACGCATGTGCTTCAACCCACTTAGAGAACTAGTCAATCTTAAACAAGAGGGTCGACGATGTCCATCGCCCACTCCATGAACGACCACAGTGATAAAACTGAATGTAGCAACTCCCTCGGTTGATGAATAATCGAAGCATGTCTTTGACATTTATCATATTTTTACACAATCTTCTTAGCATCTTTTTCCATACCGGCCCTAAAATATCTTGCTCCGATTACCTTCCGAACCAATGATTCGGCACATGAGTAGTTCTTTCATGTGCCTTCATGGACTTCCCTCAAAACGTACTCGATATCCCCTAGTCCCTAACATATTTCTAGAAGACCATCGAGACTTCTCCTAAGTGAGGTTCCATCCTCAAACAAGCTAATTCGGACTGCCTTTGTACGCGGGGCCCTCAATTCCTTTGGATATGAGGGAAATTTTCCGGCATTAAAATACTCTATGTATTTATTTCTCAATGCCAATTCAAGCTTGTGGAGTTTATTTCGGCATGACCTTCTTCTACTACCAACCTCATGAGTTGTACGACTGGCCCCGAGTTGAGCTCATTGTCTTTGACCAATAATCCTACATTTTCAAGGGCATCGACCTCACTATTTTGATCTTAAGGCACGTACTGCAAAGTCCTGTAATCATAATGCATAATCGACCTTGTTGTTAGTCAATTGTATAGTTCTTTAATAGATTGTCTAACTCTATGGCTTGTTAGTGGCTTCAGTTTATGTTCGAGGAACTATTTGTAAAGAGGCTCCAAATTTTCAAAGACACTCGCGAGTTTATGAAAAAATCTCTTTCGACTTCAGGTAGTAGGGCCGGCATAAAGTCGGCCAAAAAATCTGCCAAAATTTGAGATTTGATGGTTTTACGGGGTTGATATTTGATATCATACCCATTGAATCTACGACCTATTTGGCCAGTCGTCTAGAGAGTTTGGGTTTATACATTATATTCCGTATTGGGTAAGTTGTCCAAAAACATATAATATGGCATAAAAAATATCGCTTCAGTTTCCTAGAGGCACTTAGCAAGGCGAGTGCCATATTTTCTAGGTGAGGGTATCTAGTTTCGGCCACACCTAAGGTCCTACTGACATATTAAATTAGAAATTACGTATCTTGTTCTTCTTGGACTAGGACTCCACTTACCTCTACTTTTGATGCTACTAGATACAAGTATATTCATTCTTCTCCCTGACATGTGAAGCAATAGTGGGCTCGATAAGTATCGCTTAAGTTGGATCCACGTGAAGTTGTTTTTCTCTTCAACAACTTCCGGACCCGACCCCGGAATGCATATTTTTCTGGATTCAGCTTCATGTTATACTTCCTCAATATACTGAAGAGTTCCTGTAAATTCTTTAAATGGTCCTCTACTCCCAGGGACTTAACTAGCATATCGTCAATATAAACTTCTATGGTTTTTCCTATTTGTTCTTCAAACGTTTGGTTTACTAGTCGTTGGTAAGTGACATCGGCATTTTTTTATCTGAATGGCATTACGTTATAGCAGTATGTGATGAAAGAGGTTTTTTATTAGTCAACCGGGTTCATCCATATTTGGTTGTACCTGGAATAGGCATCAAGAAAACTGAAAGTCTCGTGGTCGGTCTCAGCGTCGATCATGCTATCAATGTTAGGCATAGGTAAAGAATCTTTGGGGCTTGCTTTATTTAAATCTTTATAAGCTACACATATTCTTAGTTTGTTCCCTTTCGTAGG
Organism: Nicotiana noctiflora; assembly: GCA_032618575.1. Lineage (NCBI taxonomy): Eukaryota > Viridiplantae > Streptophyta > Magnoliopsida > Solanales > Solanaceae > Nicotiana > Nicotiana noctiflora. The sequence continues at coordinate 380 of JASVEL010004703.1, read as the reverse complement.
GACTACTACTACGTTTTCCAACCATCCGGGTATTTGACTTCCTGGTTGGACCCTATTTTAAAGCGATTACTTAATACGACCTTAATGAAAGAATGCTTGATCTCGAACTAGGGTTCCGTTTTAGTTTTACCGAGCGCAACTTCGGTTCAAGGCTTAGTTTGTGAGTACTGATCTCCGGTGGGATCCCTCTTAAATCGAGATGGGACCAAGCAAAATAATTCATATTAGCTATAAGAAATTGAATGAATTTTTTCCTAAGCTCGGGAGTTAACCCCATGCCCAGGTACACATTCCAATTGGATAGATGTTCGATTTGCACGACCTACTCCTACTCTTCGACTGTTGACTTGGTAGCATCAGAATCATCGGGGACGATAAAG
>JASVEL010004702.1:0-71956 GCA_032618575.1 Nicotiana noctiflora | reverse complement strand
CTAGCTTATAAGCCACGTTTCCTTTCTTTTCTAGAATTTCATAAGGTCCGATAAATCTAGGGCTAAGTTTCCCTTTCTTACCAAACCTCATAACTCCTTTCATCGGTGAAACTTTCAAAAACACCTTATCACCAACCATGAACTCTAACTCACGATGCCTCTTGTCGGAATAAGACTTTTGACGACTCTGAGCCGCTTTAAGTCTTTCTCTAATTAGGTGAACTTTCTCCAAGGCCTCACAAACAAACTCTGGACCAATCAACGGCACCTCTGCTGGCTCAAACCAACCCACTGGAGACCTACATCTCCGCCCATACAATGCTTCATAAGGAGCCATACCAATGCTGGCATGATAGCTGTTATTGTAAGCAAATTCTATAAGTGGCAAGTGATCATCCCAATTACCTCCAAAATCTATAACACATGCTCGTAACATATCTTCGAGCGTCTAAATGGTCCTTTCTGCCTGACCATCAGTCTGTGGATGGAAAGCGGTGCTTAAATTGACCTTGGTACCTAATCTTTTTTTGAAATGCCTGCCAAAAATGCGCCGTGAACTGAGGGCCTCTGTCAGATATGATTGAAATTGGAGTACCATGCAATCGGACTATTTCTTTGATGTATAACTGCGCATATTGCTCTGCGGAATCTGTTGTCTTTACTGGTAGGAAATGTGCGGACTTTGTCAGTCGGTCTACAATAACCCAAATTGAATCATGTTTACGGTACGTGCGAGGTAGACCTACTACGAAATCCATATTAATCATCTCCCACTTCCATTGTGGTATTTCTATGTCTTGAGCTAGGCCACCAGGCCTCTGATGCTCGGCTTTGACTTGCTGGCAATTCAAACATTTAGCCACATGATCTGCTACTTGTTTCTTCATGCCTTTCCACCAGTACAATTTTTTCAAATCTAGATACATTTTGGTAGCACCTGGGTGGATAGAGTACCTCGAACTGTGAGCTTCCTCCATTATGGCCTTCCTAAGACCATCTACATCAGGCACACATAACCGATCATTCAACTTCAAAACTCCGTCACTTCCTAGAGTGAAAGCGGTAATTTCTTTGCTTCTGACTCCTTCTTTTAATTTCACTAAGTACGGATCTTCGTCTTGCTTAGCCTTAACATGCACAACAAGGGAGGATTTCGCTAAGGCATAAGCAGTTATATCTCCTTCTTCAGTCTCATCCAATCTAATTCCATCATTTGTTAGTTTTTGAATTTCTCGACCCAAAGATCGCCTTTGTACTGCAAGATGGGCCAAGACACCCATGGACTTCCTACTAAGTGCATCTGCTACAACATTAGCTTTGCCCGGGTGATAAAGAATATTGATGTCATAATCTTTCAGTAGCTCGAGCCACCTTCTCTGTCTCAAATTTAGTTCTTTTTGCTTGAAAATATACTGGAGGCTTTTGTGATCTGTAAATACTTCAGAATGCTCGCCATAAAGGTAGTGTCGCCATATTTTTAATGCGAACACCACTGCTGCAAGCTCCAAGTCGTGCGTAGGGTAGTTCTTTTCATGATTCTTTAACTGCCTGGAAGCATAAGCGATAACTTTTCCATTTTGCATCAGAACACAACCAAGGCCCACTCTGGAGGCATCACAATATACTGTGAACCCACCCGAACCTGTCGGCAAGGTTAACACAGGTGCAGTGGTCAACCTCTTCTTTAACTCTTGAAAACTCTGCTCACAAGCGTCTGACCATTGGAACTTAACTGCTTTTTGAGTCAACTTAGTTAATGGAGCCGCAAGTGAGGAAAACCCCTCCACGAACCTTCTATAGTAGCCAGCTAACCCCAAGAAACTCCTGATTTCGGTTGGCGTTGTCGGCCTAGGCCAGTTCTTGACTGCTTCTGTCTTCTGAGGATCTACTTTTATTCCTTCACTAGATATAACGTGACCTAAGAATGCCACGGACTGCAACCAGAACTCACATTTTGAAAACTTGGCATAAAGCTCATTCTCCTTCAAGGTCTTGTGAGCACGTGATTTTTGCCCTATAAGAGAAATACTCCCACAGATTCAAAATAAAATAATTTTTAGTTTTCTTGCGATTGTTGTGAATTTTGTGTTATTTTCTTGTATTATTTGCATTTATCTGTGCATATTTATTTATTTAAATAATTAAATAATAAAAATATATATATACAGGCGTAATAAGAATTGGGGCCAAGATTATGTCTGAATTGTGGCCCAATGTTTTAGCCCAAAAGATCCGGTCCAGTTATTTAAATTGATAGAATATCAGCCGTTTATTTCCTCGGATCTAACGGTTGAGATTATTAACGGATTTTTAATGGTTAATTAATATGAGGGACTTGATCTCAACTCCCCAATCCAGATGATCCTACGGAGGAGACCGGTGGCCTCATATGGGTCAATACGGCATCGTTTGATTAGGCCAAGCCCCGACCGTTGATCATCAGAGATCCAACGGCCAGGATCATCTTGAGGGCTCCGAGTATATAAGGCTTTGGTCTCAGTAGAGACCAGCCATTATACACTCCACAAACCCTAGCCGCCACAACCCTTACGCACCACTCTTTCTTTTTCTTCTTCAACCTTCCAATAACACCCGCCGGAATGTTTCCCAAAAACAACCGCCAGGCAGTAATCCGGGAGCCACTCCCCACCTATGTTTTCGTTGCCATTATGCTCTTTTTCTTCTTCTGTGTGTATATGTATATATGTTTATATATATATATAATGAATCTGGACGACTGATCGTTTGTCTCAATCCGGTTAGTCGATTTCAAATTTTTGTTCTTTTCCGTATTTTGTTAGTATTTTTAGATCCAAAATTATTGTATGTTGGTGTTGTGCATGATTTTCTAAAATTTTTGTTTAATTTTCTTAATTATTATTTGCATTTTTGTCCATACATATTTGTTTGTTAATATATATATATATATATATATATATATATATATATATATATATATATATATATATATACACTTGCATTTGAATTTAGGATTTAATTAAGTAATTTTTGTTATCTTTGCATTTTTAATCAATATTGTGCGGTTTGATGTTTGATTGTTTGTGAAAAATTACTACTTAGAGTTAATTAGTAATCGTGTGTTTAATTTATTTTTATAATTAAAATTATAATTTTAGTTTTAATTCTTAAAATAAAACAAAGAAAAAAAAAGTAGATTTAAATGGAGTTGAAAATCTGGATTGGGCCATTTCTTTAAGATAAAATTACAAGCCCAAAGGTTCAAACTCCTTACCCAGCCCAAATGTCATCTACCCAGACCCATTACCCGGATCAATCTCAGCCATCCATCATGATTAATCCAATGACTCTCATTAATTCATCAATTTTTAATTACCCAAACCCCTCAAACACTCCTCATTTTCTGATTTTCCAAACCCTAGCCCCATTTTTTTTCAACCAGCCGCCGCAGCCGACCCACACCCCACCTGCTCCTGCCGCCGTCGCCCACCCCACCTGCACAGCCGCCAGCCTCCAGCAGAATGAAGCCAGCGGCCACCCTCACCAAACGACAACCCTCAACCTCACGCCGCACACCAAGACCACCGCCCGCTGCCACCTCCATGCCGCCGCCCACCCTCACCAAACGACAACCCAACTCCACGCCCACAACCCGCCGGTCGCCTCCAACAACAACCAACGACCAACCTTCAGCAAACGACCACCAGCCGTCGCCGCCTCTGCTCGTTAGCCATCTTCGAACCACCGCGACGACCACAGCCGCCTTCGAACCGTTGCTGCACCCCTGCCCGTCCTCTTTTTTTTTTTGTTTTTGTTGATTTAAACAAAATTCCAGCCATCTTCGAACCACCGCAGTTGGTGTTAGGCATTCTGTTGTTGGTGATTTTTGTAACTGAAATCCGATTAACCAAGATTTCAGATCTCTCTATTTCGTAGGTGATTTTTGTTGTTTTTTTTAATTATTTTTTCTGTTTTTCTTTTCCCTTATAGCTCGGTTTTAGTTTGATTATTTTTGTAATTCCTTTGTTGTGATGAGTCTCTGTTAAAATTCTTATTTATGTGGAAAGACAATTGATTCATATTAGTCCAGTATCTTGAAGCGTGAGTTAGTTACTGGAATTTTGTTTAATAAATTTAGGAATTCTTGTAGATTCTTAGTAATTTCTAAAATTTTGAAGTAATCTCATTAATATAGTTAAAGGCTAGACCTGATTTGAGTGACACCAGAATGGACGAAATGCATTGATTTACTAAGTTTATTGTGCTTGCTAATTGAATTGTCTCAACTGTCCCTTTCAAGTTCATATCACCTTCTTGTTTAGTCATAATAAACAGCAACACTGTTAACAGTGATTTGAAATAATTTGTCTTGTTTTTGTTGATTGATTTTTCTGAGTTTAGCCTTGAATTGGTTATAGCTGAATAGTTAGGGGCTGCTGTTAAGAGGTGATAATTGAGTAGGAGGTACCTTTTAATATTAATTAAGGGGTAAGTATTTTAGAGTTGAAAAAAAAGAAAAGCTAGTTGGACTTTAAGAGTTAAAAACTAGACATCAATCACGACTTTTTGGTTCTGTTTTGCAGTGTATAAAAAGGGTTACTTGGCCTTTGGAAAAAAAGGAGGAGGAGAGAACACAGACAGAAAAAAAGAGAAAACACAGAGATAAAAAAAAAAAGAGTAGAGCATACACACTTGAAAGGTTTTGAACACTAAAACAGTGAGAATTTGAAAATCAAGAGCCGTCTTAGTTGCTTGTTTTGGTTTTGATTTTTGTTACTATTGGAAAGTTTTAATTAGTCTTAGAAAGTCTGTTACTGGGAATTGCTGGCTGTTATTGTTGCACTGCTGGAATTACTGCTTATACTAATTATTTTCCTCTCCTCTTGCTGTTCAGGTACACTCCTTGAAAAGCACTTACTGTTTAATTTCAGTATAAGGTGTAATATGATTTTGAAGTTGATCGGGATAAAACTTCTGTCATTGGTTTTTTTTATTTTAAGTTTTGTATCAATAATATCTCGAAACAGTAATTCGAGTTGAAATTGTAGTATGATTTGGATTGTGTGAATTTTCTCATAACTATTAGATTTTTTATGTTAATAATTCACTTCAATATTGTTATTAATTAGTATAAGTATAAGCATGTTTCATTATCCAAGTTTTTGAGTAATTAAAAAGAAATAAGTCATCTCTTTAGTTAAATAAAAAACTAGTTAGTTTAGTAGCTAATGTTTTAATATTTTTTTTTTAATAAACCAAAATTGCAAATATGTAGCTAGCTTAATAAAATATGATTTTTATTTATTTGGCGTAAAATTTAGGCATTTAGGTTCGATTTGAATAAATAATACTATTTTTCTTTAAATAAGTATTAGTAATTAAGGAAAATTATTGTTCCTTTAAATATTTCTAATTGGTAAATTTTACCTTTTAAGTCAATTAAAATATGTGTTTAAATTAGTTGTAAAATAATTGGTTTAATTTGTATAAGTATTAATTGCCGATTTTGTATTTTTACTTTTATTTAGATTTTAGCCATGTCTACTTCCGTTAAACAGTTATTTTAATATAGCAAACAATATCACGTTTTGAGTATGTATTTTATCTTTTATTGTACAAAAAAAATATAATAAGTTAATAAATAAAATTGTAGTATTTTGAGTTTGTTAAAAATGTTTGTTTATTTATTTTTCTGTTTCATGAATATTTTCCATAAATTAATTTGATGTATTGCATACTTTTAGTCTCTTAATTAATTAGGAATTTTCTCTTTTAATTTGGGGATAACTAAATAGAAAAAATGTAGTCACTTTAGGATTACCCTTTTAAAAAAATAAAAAAAAATGTTACGAGCCTAGCTAAATAGATGAAATAAAATTGCGGGGCCCCTCAATAACAATGTTCACTTTTTCTTAAAAATAACCAAACGCGGTAATTGATTTAAAATCGCATTATAGTATTGAACATGCATAAAATCAGATATTTTTAGCCATTTACAATAATTGAAGCGACCGTGCTAGAACCACGGGATCCGGGGGTGCCTAACACCTTCCCTCGGGTCAACAGAATTCCTTACTTAGAATTTCTGGTTCGCAGACTTCATTTGGAAAGTCAAAAATTTCCTCGATTCGGGATTTAAATAAATCGGTGACTTGGAACACCATAATATATTCCAAGTGGCGACTCTGAAATAAATAGAATAATCCCATTTCGAATATTGTCACTTGAATTGGAAAAACTCCCTCGCGCATCTACTCCCCGGGGTAGGGGGCGCGCCAAAAGGAGGTGTGACAGCTCTGGCGACTCTGCTGGGGAAACAAACCCAGAACCACTGGTTCAGGGTTTAAGAATTCGAGCTTTGAATAATTATTTTATTTGGCTTATTTATTATTTGATTTTATTATATGTTTGTATTAAATGTGCTAAATGTTGCTTTTACCGCTTTGATATTTTGTGAATCGTATATAAATTGTGCCGATACCCATTTTCCTCTTCTGAATCTCTTTGAAATATAATATCGGGCATTTGCTGGACATAGCCCGTTTTCTCAAGATAGCTGTGGTGCTTGGCACCCGGTGAAGGATTTGTAGTCACACATGTTTAGGCGGGGAGTATTGTCAATTAAGCCGGAAAGCCATGCTACCGTTGCACTGACACTCTTCGGCTCGAGTTGTCCGCTCGAGTTAAAGCTAGTCTAGACACTTTTTCCAACAGGAAGATGACTTAGAATAACGAAACCTTATGTCGGATCCCCGATAGGAACGTTTATTTGCATCATGTGCATATTTGACTTAGGAGGCTCAACACAGGGGTTGGGCCTGTCTAGGACAGGTGTACCTGAAACAAAAGACCAACTTGTTGCATCTTTCTGTGTGCATTTATTTGTCCCGATCTTACATGCCGACCGGTTTGTTAAAAAGAGGGGAAGAATTGGAAAACGTCAGGGTATATAGTCAAAATAGTTAGTTCTTTGAAAATAATTTTTGAAAAAAAAATGCAAAAAAAAAAAAAAAATTCGATTTTACGAAAATAGTTAGTTCTTTGAAAATAAATTCCAAATAAATTTTCTTAATTTTGCGAAAATAGTTTAGTTTCTTTGAAAATAATTTTGAAAAAAATGCAAAAATTCCAAATAAATCTTCTCAGTTCCTTTGAAAATAATTTGTTTTAGAAATGCTGTTTTAAAAATAAAAAATAAAAAAAAAAATAGTTTGTTTTCTTTTCTTAAAATGATTTAGTTCTTTTATTTTTCGAACTACGCAAGTTTGATTCTCACCAAACATGAGATACGTAGGCAACCCATATCGGGCTCAACTAATACTGATTTTTTAAGAAAAATAATAAAATATTAGAATTAGGATTTTTGTTCTTAGTCGAGAGTTAGGAAATTTTGCAAAAATAGCCAAACGCCTCAAAAGGGGCGCCGGAGGACTAATTTCGCAAAACGGAATATAGACATCACACTGGTATCCTGTTATACAGCCTTCAAATCTTCTTCAAGTGCTGAAAGGCCGTATTAACAAGATTCATTTTTTTTTATAATAAAAAAAAAAAAAATCTTGAAAAAATCTTAAGTTCATTTTTTATCTTTTCTAGGATCAGCATGACTTCCTCGCAACGAATCGGCCAGAAAAGGGTGAGAGACGAAATGCCACCTATGTTCATGGTCCAGGACAAAACCCCAGATCGGCTCTGTAAATGGTGGACTAGCTTTTCAGCTTGGGAAAGAAATCAAGTTCACAAGCACCTCAAATTTCTTCCGGACATCATGATGATAAAACCGGACAAAAATGTGATCAGAGCTTTAGTGAGTTTTTGGGACTCAACAAGCAATGTGTTCGGATTCCGGGATTGCGAAATGACACCCACTTTGGAAGAATTGGGCGGACTCACAGGGCTCGGAAGAGATTTGCACAAGATGAGACCTGCAGCTCCTAGGCAGATGGGTGTGAATAATTTCTTGAAAAAGTTATGTCTCCGACGGGTTCCCCTGGGTTGTCTGGAGAACGGTTGGGTGCCACTAGATTATCTCTACGACAGATTTGGTGATAAGAAAGGGTTTGAGAAATTCTCAAACGCTGAATTTGTTAACCAGCTGAATTATGACGCCTGGGGAGATTTAAGAATCTATGATTTTATGATCGCTTTTTTGGGAACCATGGTTTTTCCCGAACGTGGCGGACGCATTAGAATCCGTTTAGCTGCGGTGGTCTCATATCTACAGAGTAACGAGGAACACACTGTTCTTCCGATGATACTAGGAGACATCTTCCGGGCCTTAACTCGGTGCCAAGAAGGACAAGACTATTTTGAAGGTTGCAATATCTTATTACAAATGTGGTTTATAGAACATCTCTATCATCACCCAATTGTGATAAACTTCAAAGCAGATTGGCTGAATTATATTCGCTGTCATACAAACAGAGCCGCCCGTTGTAACCTTCCAGAAGACTTGAGGACTTGGCAAGAACTTCTCAACTCTTTGAGAGCAGATCAACTTACCTGGAATTATTATTGGTTCCCTTCCGCCAAAATCATGCATATGTCGACATACCGCCCATTCTACATACTAATGGGTTTCAGGGGTTTCCAACCATATGCCCCGCTACGTGTCATGCGGCAGTTGGGTAGAGAACAGAAAAAGGCCCCAATTGAGGATATGCGATCGTTTACATGGGAATTTGTGACGGAAGAGACCCCGAGGGAGACTTATGCACAGAAGGTATGGTTCGGTAGTCGACTCTCCGACATCAACGAGATGGTTGCCGATCGAGAACGGGGAGAAGTGAGTCTCGCTTATCTTGAATGGTTCCACAACCAATCAATACCGGAGCAAAGGTCAGAAAGGTCAGTGAAGTATGCCGTCGATTGGGAGAGAGAAATAGAAGCCAGAGTTAGGGAGGCTGAGCATGAGACAGCGTAAAATTTCCAATCTTGCATCAACACTTTAAAAGAAGACAAAGGAATTCTGGAAGCGGCCATGGACATACAACAGGCTGACTTCGATCGGGAAAGGGCCAGCTGGGAACACGAAAGAGAAGCACTCCAAACTCAAATTCGAGAGATGCAATTGGCCGCAGAAAGGTCAAGGAGGAGTCGGAGTGATCAGATGCTGATAAACGATTTGGAAAGGAAAGCCTTTGAACACCAAGAAGACTTGGAGAAAGCGAAAACGGCTTTGGTTGTAGTCCGGACAAAATGGAAGAAAGCAGCCCACCAAGAAGCACTCCGTCTACAACAAGTAGAGAAAGACTATGATGCAATCATCGTTGATTTAAGAAAAGCAAATGCCACTCTTAGAGAGCGAACTCTCAGGCAAGTCCAGGATGCTAAAGCAGATAGAGACCGTTGTCACAACTTGATGGCACGGATGGAAAGACAAATAGATAGGCTCTTGGACCATGTCTCCGGCAACTCTCAAGTATTAGGGGCAAAGAACCGACACATAGGGCAGCTGCTCAGAGAAAAAGACATGATCAGGACCAGGATCAATGAGATCGGGCACTACATCACTACGAGGTGTTTGACCTGCGAACGAGTACCTCGGCCTGCCCTCTTCTCTTCAATCATGGAATGTGTCCACCAAGTCATGGCAGAATTGGGGAGTATCCAGAAAGATCTTACACCAAGAACTGCAGCAAGGCCAAACAACGCCCCCCGGGCACAAATATTTGAGGCGTTGGAACATGCTTAGAAGAGTCTGTTGTTTTAGAGTCTGTTTGTCCTTTTTAAAAGTTTTTTTTTCATTGTTTTCATTTTGCAAGTATTTCAAGTTTGAAGTTTGTTGAAATAAAATTCATGAACATTTCATTCATATCTTATGTCTATTGTTTCCGAACTACGCCCGGTCTGATTCATGCGGGGACATGATACGTAGGCAATCCACATAATAATAATAATAAATAAAAAATAAAAATAAAAATAAAAATTAAAAAAAAGGGGGGGAGAAGTTAAAAGAAAGAGAAGATTGATAAAGGATGAAAGCGAAGGAAAATACAAACCGGAATGACGCATCGCAAACAAATACATGTAGCAACATCATCACCTGTATAAGTGCATCACACCCAACGTGAGATTACTTATCTGTTATGTTGTTTCAGACTAACCGTTTGTTTGCCAAACTCCAGGTTTTAGTAAAAGTGGTTGACTTTGCGGTAATCTGGCACCACATTCGTACTTCACAAGGTCCAAAGGAAAAGTTCGGCAGCCTGAAAGTACTCATTCCTATTTTACTAGATCAAAAAAGGGTGCCAACATGTCTTCAGAAATGCCTTTAGCAACCATTCCCGTTTCGGAGGAAAGCTCATTGACAACCATCCCGGCTACTGAGTCGGCAGCTTTGGAGGAGAATAGAATGTTGCGTTGCCGCATGCTCGAGATGTTGGACGATTGGAACAACGGGAAAGAGCCCCCGAGTCTGGTCCCTGGGTTCCCTGAAATTCTTCTCAGGTCAAGTGGAATTTCAAATACCCCCATCAATTACCCGCCTACTCTGTTTGGATATTCTAATGCTACAAACCTCTCTGAATTACCCTCCACCTCCCATCCTCGGGTGACACCACATGATACATCTGCAAGAACGTCGGTTGAGTTGCCAGTTCCAATCACAACGCACCCCACCGCACATGCTCCTTTCTTCGACTCCTCATCCTTTACATTCCCAGCACCACCGCTTACACGGGACCATACCCAGGTTGCAGCCAACACATATTCTCAGCCACCTCGATACGAGTTTCTACCGAGCCAAAATCCAAAGACCCCCGAGCAGGATGAGATGGCAAAAAGAATGAGGAGTTTGGAACAAAGCTTGAAGAACATGCAAGGTCTGAGTGGACAGAAGAGTGTATCTTATGCCGATCTGTGCATGTTCCCGCACGTCCATTTGCCATCAGGTCTTAAGACACCAAAGTTCGAAAAGTACGATGGACATGGCGACCCCATTGCTCATTTGAAGAAATACTGCAATCAATTGAGGGGTGCCGGCGGCAGGGAAGAATTGTTGATGGCGTACTTCGGAGAAAGTTTGGTCGGAATAGCATCCGAATGGTATATGGATCAAGACATATCTCGATGGCACATCTGGGATGATCTGGCCAGAGATTTTGTAAAACAATTCCAATACAACATCGATATTGCGCCGGACAGAAATTCTCTATCGAACTTAAAAAAGAAGCCCTCAGAAAGCTTCAGAGAATATGCCATCAAGTGGCGAGAGCAAGCGTCCAGGGTGAAACCCCCCATGGACGAAATTGAAATGGTTACGACTTTTCTCCAAGCTCAAGAGCCCGATTACTTTCAAAATATGATGTCGGCGATGGGAAAACCTTTCGCCGAAGCTATCAAGATCGGAGAAATGGTAGAAAATGGCTTGAAAACAGGCGAATTTTGAGCCAAGCGGCCATTCGGGCAACTTCCCAAGCCATTCAAGGCGGGTCTGGAGGGATGCCCCGAAGCAAGAAGAAAGAAGAATCGGCTATGGCAGCGGTAGAAGACAGGAGATATCGAACCTCAAGGCAGGTATTCTCCGACAGGGCCCCCCAACATTATTATCCACATCACGGCATGGCTTATGCTCCTCCGCCTCCACCCTATGCAGTCATGAACATTCAACCTCGGGCACGGCCACAGCCACCAGCCAACAGGAATCCACCTCCATTCCAGAGAAACCAACCTCCTTACCCAAACCAGTATAATCCACGGCCAAATAACGCTCGCCACCGTGAGCCGCCCAAAATGAGCTTTACACCGATTGGGGAGCCGTATTCCACTCTTTTCCCAAAACTCAGGCAAGAAAACCTATTGCAGCCTGTTCCACAGAACAGGCAGAATCCAGACTCTCCTGCCTACCAGAGGGGGATATACTGTGCATATCATTCAGGTGTTGAAGGACACAGTACTGACAATTGTTGGACGTTAAAAAAGGCGGTGCAAGAATTGATCAATCAAGGGAGGATCGTCTTCGCAGATGAAGACATCCCAAATGCGACAAACAACCCATTACCAGCCCACAACAACGGACCGGTGATTGGGATGATTTGTGACGACAAAGAATTTGACCCAGCTTTGAAAGCGATAATCGCCATCGCCAACGTAGAGAAGCGTCCTGAGGCTACCCCGAAACAAGAGAAAATGGGGAAAAAGGTCGAAGCTCTCGAGACCAAATCTGAAAAGACGATTGAATTGAAAGCATCGTCTCAGAAGAGCGGAGTCCTTTACCTCCCACGAGGTAGAGTGGAAAAACCATTGTCCATAGGTGCCCCCAAGAAGTTCCTTTTAAAGAGAGAAACATCAATGTATGTACCAAAGGGAACTTATGTGGTCCGAAAACCAGATGAACCTGTGGTTATTGCACGCGTGCAACAAAAACCAATGATAGATCCATCCGCAGTACCCTGGAGCTACCAACGAACACTTGTTACGCGCAAAGGGAAAGAGATCGTGGGAAATTCATCTGAGAGTGTCTTAGGACAGAAGTACTTAAACACACAGGAGGTAAATAACGCCACACAAAGGCGTTTCCCGTCAAAGAAACCTGTAAGTGCTGAAGAGGCAGAGGTCTTTTTTCAAAAGATGCAAATGCCTGATTATGAGGTGATAGACCAACTGCGTAAATGCCCAGAGTAGGTGTCGATGTTGTCCCTTCTAATGAAGTCTACTGAACATCAAAAGGTTTTGCTAAAAGCCTTGAACGAGGCATACGTGCCTATTGAGACTTCATCCGAACAACTTGAAAGAATGACAGAAAGATTCTTCGCGATCAATCAGATTTCCTTCAGTAAAGCTGATTTGCCTTTGGAGGGTGCCGCCCACAACAAAGCTTTGCATTTGACCGTCAAAAGCGAAGGCTACTATATGAAGAGGGTCATGGTTGATGGGGGTTCGGGGGTAGACATATGCCCGCTTTCCACTTTAGGCCGCATAGGAATCGGAGCTGAAAGGATTCGGCCTAACAATATATGTGTGCGAGCTTTTGACGGTGTAAAAAGAGATACCGTCGGAGAGATTGATGTAATTATGACCATCGGCCCGGTGGACTTCGAAGTGACATTCCAAGTTTTGGATATGGATACTTCTTACAATTTTTTTCTGGGGAGACCATGGATTCATGCGGCCGGAGCCGTGCCCTCTACCCTCCATCAGATGTTAAAATTTGAGCACAAGGGACAAGAGATCGTGGTCCACGGGGAGGACGAGCAATCAATTTATCGAGATCCATCCATCCCCTGCTTGGAAGCGGAAGCGGGAAGCGAACACATTGTCTATCAAGCTTTCGAGATTGTGTTGGCAGATCAACACGAAGAAGGGAACCCTCTCCCCCAACCTTTTTTGTCTAATGCCTCCATCACGGTGGCGAAAGAAATGATTAAACATGGCTTCCAGCCAGGAAAAGGTTTGGGAAAGTCCCTACAAGGAGTGCCAAAGCTGATAACTTTACCCGTAGCTGAAAAGTTCTTCGGAGTAGGCTTTCGCCCAACCCCTGAAGATGAGAGACGGGCCAACAAGAGAAAGGAGAAAGGATGGGTTCTGCCGCAACCATTGCCACATCTGTACCAAACTTTTGTCCGACCAAGGTACATTGAAGAAGAAGAAGACGAGGTAGAGCAGAGGAAATTGCAGAAATATGCGGGGCCATGAGGCAAATGCTCTATGATGTTAATATGGTCCAATCTGGAGAAGGAACAAGCACCGCCGGGGTGCTGTATGTGGGCCCTGAAGCTAAATTGAAAAATTGGAAAGCCACACCCTTCCCAATCGGGAGTTCTGGTAGATTTGTCCTGTCATTTTTCTTCATCACAAGTTACTTCAGGACGTAGCTTGGATGTTTTTCTTTGTTTTATTGTATTTTGGTTTCCCCAATGTAATTTTGTTTGTTTTCAGAAAATTCCAAGAAAATAAAATAAATATTTCCTTATTTTTGCACTCTTTCTAATTTTGTTATTTATTCTTCCTTTTCAGTCCTAATAATGCGGCTTTAAATAACATGACATGCTTGCGTAACTCATGCTCAAATCCGAACACGCCACCTAATCTGGAAATAATGAACCAAGAACCGGAATACGATGAAGAAGAGGCTTTTAGGGAAATAAATTGAGAATTGGAACACTTTGAGAATAAACCTAAGCCAAACTTGAATGACACAGAACCGGTTAATTTGGGAACTGCTGAAGAGGTCCGAGAGACCAAGATAAGCATCCACACATATGAGAAAACACGAGATGCAATAATCCAACTCTTGTTTGAATTTAAAGACGTGTTTGCTTGGTCTTACGACGACATGCCAGGATTAGGAGCTGATCTAGTGGTGCACAAGTTACCAATCTACCCTGACTGTCGCCCAGTGCAACAGAAGCAAAGAAAGTTCAAGACTGACATCAGTGATAAAATCAAAGAAGAAATCACTAAGCAGTTGAAAACGGGGGTAATCCGAGTGGTACAATACACCACGTGGTTGGCTAATGTTGTGCCCGTGCCAAAGAAGGACGGAAAAACTCGAGTGTGTGTTGACTACCGAGATTTGAATAAAGCGAGTCCTAAAGATAACTTTCCTTTACCGAACATCCACATCCTTGTTGATAATTGTGCCAAACATGAGATACAGTCGTTTGTGGATTGTTATGCGGGATATCATCAAGTATTGATGGATGAAGAGGACGCCGAGAAGACTGCTTTTACCACACCTTGGGGAACTTACTGTTACCGAGTCATGCCATTCGGCTTAAAAAACGCGGGAGCAACATACATGAGAGCTATGACTGCCATTTTCCACGACATGATGCATCAGGAAATAGAGGTGTACGTGGACGATGTGATCATCAAATCCAGAACTCAGGGCGATCATGTGCGAGACTTGAGGAAATTCTTCGAGAGGTTGCGGAAGTACGATTTGAAGTTGAATCCAGCCAAATGCGCTTTTGGAGTCCCGTCAGGTAAACTTTTGGGTTTCATAGTCAGTAGAAGAGGTATTGAATTAGATCCCACAAAGATAAAATCCATCCGGGATTTACCCCCTCCCAGAACAAAGAAAGATGTAATGAGTCTTCTAGGCCGACTGAACTACATCAGTAGGTTCATCGCTCAGTTGACTTCCACATGTGAACCCATATTCAAGTTGTTGAAGAAAGACGCTGCAATCAAATGGACGGCTGAATGCCAAGAAGCTTTTGACAAAATCAAAGAATATTTGTCGAACCCTCCAGTTTTAGTCCCGCCAGAGCCAGGGAGACCTCTTTTCTTGTATTTAACAGTCTTGGAAAATTCTTTTGGTTGTGTCCTCGGACAACGTGATGCGACAGAGAAGAAAGAGCAGGCGATTTACTACCTGAGCAAGAAATTCACTAGTTATGAGGTCAAGTACACTTTGCTGGAAAGAACGTGTTGTGCTTTAACTTGGGTCGCTCAGAAATTGAGACACTACCTCCAAGCCCATACAACTCACCTCATTACCCGGTTGGATCCTTTGAAGTGTATATTCCAGAAACCGATGCCCACCGGAAGATTGGCGAAATGGCAAATCCTGCTCACGGAGGTTGACATAGTCTATGTCACTCGCACGGCAATGAAAGCTCAAGCATTAGCAGACCATTTGGCTGAGAACCCGATCGACGAGGAGTATCAACCATTGAATACCTACTTTCCTGACGAAGAGGTAAATACGACAGAAGTTGTTGCAGAGGACAGTCATGCTTGGAAAATGTTTTTCGATGGGGCGGTAAACGCTAAAGGTGTAGGGATTGGGGCAATCTTGATCTCTCCTGCTGGTCAGCATTACCCGGCCACGGCTAGGCTCCGTTTCTTCTGCACGAACAATACGGCTGAGTATGAAGCTTGTATCATGGGCATGAACATGGCAATTGATCAAGGTGTCGAAGATTTGTTGATCATGGGAGATTCAGATCTAATTATCAAACAATCTCAAGGTGAATGGGAAACTCGGGACGTTAAACTCCTCCCTTATCGACAGCACGTGAATATTCTTGGCAAGCGATTTGCATCGATAGAGTTCGGGTATATCCCACGATGTCACAATGAACTAGCTGACGCACTTGCCACTTTAGCTTCAATGCTACCTTATCCGGGCAACGCCCATGTCAATCCCTTGGAAATTCAAATCAGGGAAAGCCACGGTTATTGCAATGCAATCGAAGAAGGACCAAGCGTCAAGCCATGGTATTACGATATCAGGAGATTTTTGAAAACGCAAGAGTACCCCGAACATGCTACCGGAGATCAAAAGAGGACCATTAGGCGACATGCAGGTGGTTTCTTCTTGAGCGGCGAGGTCATGTATAAAAGAACCCCAGATCTTAACCTTTTAAGGTGTGTTGATGCCGAAGAAGCAGGAAGAATCATGCACGAAGTACACGCAGGAGTATGCGGGCCTCATATGAATGGGTATGTCTTAGCCAAGAAAATCCTTCGAGCAGGTTATTATTGGATGACCATGGAGAAAGATTGTTTCGGTTTTGTCCGAAAATGCCATCAATGTCAAGTACATGGAGATCTGATTCATGCACCTCCAACTGAGCTACATCCCATGTCAGCGCCGTGGCCATTTGTCGCTTGGGGAATGGATGTCATCGGCCCGATCGAGCCAAAAGCTTCGAATGGGCACCGATTCATACTGGTGGCTATCGATTACTTCACAAAATGGGTCGAAGCCGTCACTCTCAAATCAGTCACTAAGAAAGTTGTGGTGGATTTCGTACACTCAAATCTTATCTGTCGTTTTGGTATACCTGCAACTATCATCACAGACAATGCTGCGAATTTGAATAGTCGTTTGATGGAAGAAATATGCGAGCAATTCAAAATAACGCATAGGAACTCCACCCCTTATCGGCCCAAAGCAAATGGTGCCGTGGAAGCAGCGAACAAAAACATTAAGAAGATTTTGAGAAAGACAATCCAAAGTTCTAGACAATGGCATGAACAATTACCGTTCGCTTTACTGGGATACCGTACTACAGTACGCACATCGGTAGGAGCAACTCCATACCTGCTAGTCTATGGAACCGAGGCCGTGATACCGGCACAGGTAGAAATTCCTTCACTTCGTACGATTGTTGAAGCAGAGATTGAAGATAGCGAGTGGGTTAAAACTTGTTTGGAACAATTAACTTTGATCGATGAAAAGCGAATCGCTGCAGTCTGTCATGGACAACTGTACCAACAAAGAATGGCTCGTGCTTACAACAAGAAAGTACGACCAAGAAATTTCGAAGTAGGTCAGTTGGTTTTAAGACGCATTCTTCCACATCACCAAGAAGCGAAAGGAAAATTCGCTCCTAATTGGAAGGGACCATACATCATCAGGAAGATACTGCCGAGAGGAGCGTTATACTTGGGAGACATGGAAGGAAAAGACCCTGACACAGCTGTGAATGCAGATGTTGTGAAAAGGTATTATGTCTGAATTTGCTTCAACGATGTCCTTACAAGTCGAAATGATTGAAGGCTTTTATTCCCGCTACCCAAACACTACCAACCCTTTTTGTAAACCCTTTGAGCCGGTTACCTTTCTTTGGCTACCCTCTTTGGAATCCAAATCAAAACAAAAATTAAAAAAAAAAAAAAAAAAACCAAAAACCAAAAACCAAACAAAACAAAACAAAACAAAGTTTCTGAACTACGTTCTGACTTGATTCCGAAAGGATACGTAGGCAACCTCTCCCTGAGGTTCAGTCACACCAAACCAAAATCCCAATTTCCCAAAAAAAAAAATGAAACTGGGGCAGATCCGTCGAGATGATTCCAAAGTTGTAATTTTTGTCCACAATTCTTGTTGCCCAAACCGAGTACAAGTCCTTCAAGATCGATTGGAAGTTGTAAAAACATCATTGTTGCGGGCCGAAGTTCCTGGAATGAAAAGAAATAAAATGAGAGAGTCTTATTGGTGAAAACCTTCGGGCACCATAAGACGATGGAAGTAGAGAAATACAAAATGAGAGAGCCTGTTGGTAAAAAACTCGCAAAGAGTGCTATCTGGCGATGGTAAGAAGAGAAGTGAGAGAGGTTGATTGGCGAAAACCCGCAAAAGGGCGCTATCAACCGAAAGGTTTGTTTCACCACAAGAAGTCCTGGCACGGCCCCTTAGCTCGGAAACATAGACCCGTTTTTGGTTCATAAGAAAATGGGAGTTTGTGACGATCAAGCATCTAGTCCGAGAAGCATGTCATGTTGTTTAAAATCAGCATATACCTCAGATAAGTCCTTCTTCCCCCCCGAAAGGGACTCCTCTATGTTTGATACGTTTTTCCATTCTTTGTTCGTTCTTTTTCTTTGAATCCCTTTCGGTTTAATTTTAATTCTGAAACTATTACAAAGGAAGGTGACAGGACCGGTTTTACAGGACTCCGCCTGGTAAAGAAGAAAAGAAAAACAGCCTCAGTGGTATATTGTTACAATCCACGATTGGATCGTAATGATCGATTGTTTCCAAAGAAAAGGAGTTTAGAAAGGAAACGAAAATCAAAGGCTAAGGTCTTAGAAGAGACGAAATAAGGCAGAAGGATAGGACCCACACGGAAAATCCTCATGGAATTCCGGGAATGAACCCGGTCAGTTTGAAAGGAAGTCACCCCAAAGACAATTGGTAGCAAACTTCTCAATGGAAACGGGGAAACGATCAAGCAATGAAGATAATCAAGGCCGCAAAGTCAACCACTTTTTCAACTGATAAAATGTTCTTTGTTGAAAGCAGGCCTGTTTAATTGTGCAAGAAGAAGGTACAACTCAAAGAAGTGAAGTACGCAAGCATTGAAATGGCTTTGGAACAAGGAAAACACATAAAAAGGTAAGTTTCTTTTTAGAGCTTTATCTTATGCATTTGTTGATGGTTAAAAAGAAAGCCTAAAAGAAGGCCCAAAAAGAAGAATAAAAGAAAAGAAAATGAAAACTCCAAAAAAGAGAATCAAATCATATCAGTCCAATATATGTTTGGATGCTTATCTTGTGGATGCTTAACAAGTGTAGATGCCTTAGTGGTGTATTGATACAATCCACGATTGGATCGTAATGATCGATTGTTTCCAAAGAAATGGAGTTTAGAAAGGAAATGGAAATCAAAGGCCAAGGTCTTAGAAGAGATGGAATAAGGCCGAAGGATAGAACCCACACGGAAAATCCTCGTGGAATTCCGGGAATGAACCCAGTCAATTTGAAAGGAAGTCACCCCAAAGACAATTGGTAGCAAACTTCTCAATGGAAATGGGGAAACGATCAAGCAATAAAGATAATCAAGGCCACAAAGTCAACCACTTTTTCAACTGACCGAAAACCGAGGATCTCCCGCCCAAAATCGGAGCTATTTACTTTTACCCCGCCAAAAACCGAGGATCCGACGGCCAAAAACCGTTGGATATTCTTTGAATTCCGCCGTAAAGCCGTGAAACTTTATCCCCGTTCAGAAAACCGAGGATCTCCCAGTCAGAAAACTGCGAGCCATTTACTTTTACCCCGGCCAAAAAACCGAGGATCCGACGGCCAAAAACCGTTAGATATTGTTTGAATTCCGCCCAGAAAGCCGTGAAACTTTTATCCCCGGTCAGAAAACCGAGGATCTCCCGCCGTAAAACTGCGGAGCCATTTACTTTTACCCCGGCCAAAAAACCGAGGATCTAACGGCCAAATAAAACCGTTAGATGTTGTTTGAATTTCGGCCGAAAGCCGTGAAACTTTTATCCCTGGCCGAAAACCGAGGATCTCCCGCCCAAAACTCGCGAGCTATTTACTTTTACCCCGCCAAAAACCGAGGATCCGACTGCCAAAAACCGTTGGATATTGTTTGAATTCGCCGTAAAGCCGTGAAACTTTTATCCCCGTCAAAAATCGAGGATCTCCCAGCCGAAAACTCGCGGAGCCATTTACTTTTACCCCGGCCAAAAAACCGAGGATCTGACGGCCAAAAAACCGTTAGACATTGTTTGAATTCCGGCCAGAAAGCCGTGAAACCTTTACCCCGGCCAAAAACCGAGAGTCTTGCGGCCAAAAAACCGTTAGACATTGTTTGAATTCCGGCCAGAAAGCCGTGAAACTCTTCTACAAAATCCCAGCCAGAAAGCTGTGGAACGTTTGTTCGTGAAACCATGGTTTTCTTACCCAATACCAAAGAGTCTTTTTAATCGCTTTCTGTGTCACAACTAACTCACGAAATTTTCCTAGCAAAACTGGGGCAGAAAAATTTCGTTCGTTTGTTTGTTTTGTTGTCTAAATAGGTTTGACTTTGGGACGCAAGGATCGAGATAACCTACGAGTGGAACATCAATCCAAAGTGAAGAAAAGAAGAAAAGAACCAAAAGAAAAGAGTTCAAACGTTGGAGTAAACAAAGGCGCGGATTGCTCAGAAGCTGATTGAAGTAACAAGCTCCGCCGACTCCGTTTCACTCAATGCTACCGAAATAAACAAGCACGTACCGCTTGTTGAGCATCAAGATTCAGATCGAGGTCTACAGCAAATCAGCTAAGATTCAAGATCAAGTTTTCAAGAGAATTATAGATGGGAATCTTATAACCCGTAGTTGATAGCATAGCTAGCTTAGCTTTAATTTCTCTTTTGGTGTAATAAGGAGGTCAGTAAGCAATAAGCAGTAAGAACAGCAACGGTAGCAACAGTAACAGCAAAGTGTCAGTCCACGGTAGTCCCAGCTACCAAAACTTCCCGAACTACATTGACCTGATTCCTGTTCAGCCCAGGATATGTAGGAAGCCTCCCGAAGCAAAGGCTCGGTCAAAATCTTTCCAAAATGCTTCACACGGAGTGCTCGAACGGACAAAAATCGCTCGTACTTGCTCATCATTCTTTGCACAAAAACTCTTCGCGTTTCCGGGCAAAGAGGGGCAGCTGTGAGCACGTGATTTTTGCCCTATAAGAGAAATACTCCCACAGATTCAAAATAAAATAATTTTTAGTTTTCTTGCGATTGTTGTGAATTTTGTGTTATTTTCTTGTATTATTTGCATTTATCTGTGCATATTTATTTATTTAAATAATTAAATAATAAAAATATATATATACAGGCGTAATAAGAATTGGGGCCAAGATTATGTCTGAATTGTGGCCCAATGTTTTAGCCCAAAAGATCCGGTCCAGTTATTTAAATTGATAGAATATCAGCCGTTTATTTCCTCGGATCTAACGGTTGAGATTATTAACGGATTTTTAATGGTTAATTAATATGAGGGACTTGATCTCAACTCCCCAATCCAGATGATCCTACGGAGGCGACCGGTGGCCTCATATGGGTCAATACGGCATCGTTTGATTAGGCCAAGCCCCGACCGTTGATCATCATAGATCCAACGGCCAGGATCATCTTGAGGGCTCCGAGTATATAAGGCTTTGGTCTCAGTAGAGACCAGCCATTATACACTCCACAAACCCTAGCCGCCACAACCCTTACGCACCACTCTTTCTTTTTCTTCTTCAACCTTCCAATAACACCCGTCGGAATGTTTCCCAAAAACAACCGCCAGGCAGTAATCCGGGAGCCACTCCCCACCTATGTTTTCGTTGCCATTATGCTCTTTTTCTTCTTCTGTGTGTATATGTATATATGTTTATATATATATATAATGAATCTGGACGACTGATCGTTTGTCTCAATCCGGTTAGTCGATTTCAAATTTTTGTTCTTTTCCGTATTTTGTTAGTATTTTTAGATCCAAAATTATTGTATGTTGGTGTTGTGCATGATTTTCTAAAATTTTTGTTTAATTTTCTTAATTATTATTTGCATTTTTGTCCATACATATTTGTTTGTTAATATATATATATATATATATATATATATATATATATATATATATATATATATATATATATATATATATATACACTTGCATTTGAATTTAGGATTTAATTAAGTAATTTTTGTTATCTTTGCATTTTTAATCAATATTGTGCGGTTTGATGTTTGATTGTTTGTGAAAAATTACTACTTAGAGTTAATTAGTAATCGTGTGTTTAATTTATTTTTATAATTAAAATTATAATTTTAGTTTTAATTCTTAAAATAAAACAAAGAAAAAAAAAGTAGATTTAAATGGAGTTGAAAATCTGGATTGGGCCATTTCTTTAAGATAAAATTACAAGCCCAAAGGTTCAAACTCCTTACCCAGCCCAAATGTCATCTACCCAGACCCATTACCCGGATCAATCTCAGCCATCCATCATGATTAATCCAATGACTCTCATTAATTCATCAATTTTTAATTACCCAAACCCCTCAAACACTCCTCATTTTCTGATTTTCCAAACCCTAGCCCCATTTTTTTTCAACCAGCCGCCGCAGCCGACCCACACCCCACCTGCTCCTGCCGCCGTCGCCCACCCCACCTGCACAGCCGCCAGCCTCCAGCAGAATGAAGCCAGCGGCCACCCTCACCAAACGACAACCCTCAACCTCACGCCGCACACCAAGACCACCGCCCGCTGCCACCTCCATGCCGCCGCCCACCCTCACCAAACGACAACCCAACTCCACGCCCACAACCCGCCGGTCGCCTCCAACAACAACCAACGACCAACCTTCAGCAAACGACCACCAGCCGTCGCCGCCTCTGCTCGTTAGCCATCTTCGAACCACCGCGACGACCACAGCCGCCTTCGAACCGTTGCTGCACCCCTGCCCGTCCTCTTTTTTTTTTTTTTGTTTTTGTTGATTTAAACAAAATTCCAGCCATCTTCGAACCACCGCAGTTGGTGTTAGGCATTCTGTTGTTGGTGATTTTTGTAACTGAAATCCGATTAACCAAGATTTCAGATCTCTCTATTTCGTAGGTGATTTTTGTTGTTTTTTTTAATTATTTTTTCTGTTTTTCTTTTCCCTTATAGCTCGGTTTTAGTTTGATTATTTTTGTAATTCCTTTGTTGTGATGAGTCTCTGTTAAAATTCTTATTTATGTGGAAAGACAATTGATTCATATTAACCAAGATTTCAGATCTCTCTATTTCGTAGGTGATTTTTGTTGTTTTTTTTAATTATTTTTTCTGTTTTTCTTTTCCCTTATAGCTCGGTTTTAGTTTGATTATTTTTGTAATTCCTTTGTTGTGATGAGTCGCTGTTAAAATTCTTATTTATGTGGAAAGACAATTGATTCATATTAGTCCAGTATCTTGAAGCGTGAGTTAGTTACTGGAATTTTGTTTAATAAATTTAGGAATTCTTGTAGATTCTTAGTAATTTCTAAAATTTTGAAGTAATCTCATTAATATAGTTAAAGGCTAGACCTGATTTGAGTGACACCAGAATGGACGAAATGCATTGATTTACTAAGTTTATTGTGCTTGCTAATTGAATTGTCTCGACTGTCCCTTTCAAGTTCATATCACCTTCTTGTTTAGTCATAATAAACAGCAACACTGTTAACAGTGATTTGAAATAATTTGTCTTGTTTTTGTTGATTGATTTTTCTGAGTTTAGCCTTGAATTGGTTATAGCTGAATAGTTAGGGGCTGCTGTTAAGAGGTGATAATTGAGTAGGAGGTACCTTTTAATATTAATTAAGGGGTAAGTATTTTAGAGTTGAAAAAAAAGAAAAGCTAGTTGGACTTTAAGAGTTAAAAACTAGACATCAATCACGACTTTTTGGTTCTGTTTTGCAGTGTATAAAAAGGGTTACTTGGCCTTTGGAAAAAAAGGAGGAGGAGAGAACACAGACAGAAAAAAAGAGAAAACACAGAGATAAAAAAAAAAAGAGTAGAGCATACACACTTGAAAGGTTTTGAACACTAAAACAGTGAGAATTTGAAAATCAAGAGCCGTCTTAGTTGCTTGTTTTGGTTTTGATTTTTGTTACTATTGGAAAGTTTTAATTAGTCTTAGAAAGTCTGTTACTGGGAATTGCTGGTTGTTATTGTTGCACTGCTGGAATTACTACTTATACTAATTATTTTCCTCTCCTCTTGCTGTTCAGGTACACTCCTTGAAAAGCACTTACTGTTTAATTTCAGTATAAGGTGTAATATGATTTTGAAGTTGATTGGGATAAAACTTATGTCTTTGTTTTTTTTTTTATTTTAAGTTTTGTATCAATAATATCTCGAAACAGTAATTCGAGTTGAAATTGTAGTATGATTTGGATTGTGTAAATTTTCTCATAACTATTAGATTTTTTATGTTAATAATTCACTTCAATATTGTTATTAATTAGTATAAGTATAAGCATGTTTCATTATCCAAGTTTTTGAGTAATTAAAAAGAAATAAGTCATCTCTTTAGTTAAATAAAAAACTAGTTAGTTTAGTAGCTAATGTTTTAATATTTTTTTTTTAATAAACCAAAATTGCAAATATGTAGCTAGCTTAATAAAATATGATTTTTATTTATTTGGCGTAAAATTTAGGCATTTAGGTTCGATTTGAATAAATAATACTATTTTTCTTTAAATAAGTATTAGTAATTAAGGAAAATTATTGTTCCTTTAAATATTTCTAATTGGTAAATTTTACCTTTTAAGTCAATTAAAATATGTGTTTAAATTAGTTGTAAAATAATTGGTTTAATTTGTATAAGTATTAATTGCCGATTTTGTATTTTTACTTTTATTTAGATTTTAGCCATGTCTACTTCCGTTAAACAGTTATTTTAATATAGCAAACAATATCACGATTTGAGTATGTATTTTATCTTTTATTGTACAAAAAAAAATATAATAAGTTAATAAATAAAATTGTAGTATTTTGAGTTTGTTAAAAATGTTTGTTTATTTATTTTTCTGTTTCATGAATATTTTCCATAAATTAATTTGATGTATTGCATACTTTTAGTCTCTTAATTAATTAGGAATTTTCTCTTTTAATTTGGGGATAACTAAATAGAAAAAAATGTAGTCACTTTAGGATTACCCTTTTAAAAAAATAAAAAAAAATGTTACGAGCCTAGCTAAATAGATGAAATAAAATTGCGGGGCCCCTCAATAACAATGTTCACTTTTTCTTAAAAATAACCAAACGCGGTAATTGATTTAAAATCGCATTATAGTATTGAACATGCATAAAATCGGATATTTTTAGCCATTTACAATAATTGAAGCGACCGTGCTAGAACCACGGGATCCGGGGGTGCCTAACACCTTCCCTCGGGTCAACAGAATTCCTTACTTAGAATTTCTGGTTCGCAGACTTCATTTGGAAAGTCAAAAATTTCCTCGATTCGGGATTTAAATAAATCGGTGACTTGGAACACCATAATATATTCCAAGTGGCGACTCTGAAATAAATAGAATAATCCCATTTCGAATATTGTCACTTGAATTGGAAAAACTCCCTCGCGCATCTACTCCCCGGGGTAGGGGGCGCGCCAAAAGGAGGTGTGACAGGTCTGCAAGGCTATTCTGAGGTGTTCTGCATGATCTTCCTTGCTCTTAGAGTACACAAAAATATCATCTATAAACACAATAATAAAGGTATCCAGAAATGGCTTGAAAACTCTGTTCATGAGGTCCATGAATGCAGCTGGAGCATTTGTTAACCCGAAGGACATCACTAGAAATTCATAGTGTCCATAGCAAGTTCTAAAGGTTGTTTTAGATATATCCTCTTTTCTGATTCTCAACCGATGGTATCCCGACCTCAAGTCTATTTTTGAAAAGCACTTTGCACCCTGAAGTTGATCAAATAAATCATCAATTCTTGGCAGTGGGTACTTGTTCTTAATTGTAACTTTATTCAACTGTCGATAGTCGACGCACATTCTGAGAGACCCATCTTTCTTCTTGACAAATAGGACCGGGGCACCCCACGGTGAAACACTCGGTCTGATGAAGCCCTTGTCAAGAAGATCTTTCAACTGTTCTTTCAACTCATTAAGTTCTGCTGGAGCCATCCTATAAGGAGGTATAGATATGGGCTGAGTGCCTGGCATGAGATCAATACTGAAGTCTATGATTCTTTCGGGAGGAAGTCCGGGAAGGTCATCTGGGAAAACTTCTGGAAATTCCCTGACAACTGGCACTGACTGAAGAGCTGGTGGTTCTGATTCTGGATTAATGATGTGAGCCAAATAGGCAAGACACCCCTTACCGATCATTCGTTGTGCCTTAAGGTAAGAAATAAACTTACCTACAAGTGATGCTGAACTACCTTTCCACTCTAAGACTTCTTCATTTGGAAATTGGAACCTGACTATCTTGGCATGACAATCTAACATGGCATAGCAGGAAGATAGCCAATCCATACCCATGATCACATCAAAATCCACCATTTCTAACTCTATGAGATCGGCTTTGGTGCTGCGACCTTGGACTGAAACTATACAACCTCTATAGACTCTGGTGACTTTCACCGACTCACCAACTGGAGTAGATACTAGGAATGGCTCACTAAGTTGTTCAGTTCTAGGCCGAAGTTAATTGCAAAGTATGGAGTAACATATGAAAACGTTGAACCTGGGTCCATTATGGCATAAGCATTATGTGAGCAGACTAAAAGTATACCTGTAATAACTTCTGCAGATGCCTCTGCACTTTGACGATCGAGTGTAGCAAACAAACGGGGTTGTCCCCCTCCCTGAGTAACTCGGTCTGCACCTCTGCCTACTCCATGCCCGGTCTGATTATGAGAACTACGAGCCTGAGGTGGTGCAACTGCAGTAGCTGAGGAACTAGAAGGACGAGTTGATCCACCACTGAAATTACGTCGCAACTTTGGGCAGTTGGCCTTTATATGATCAATGTCTCCACAATGGTAGCAACCATGAAACCCGAGCTTGCACTGACCTGAATGTTGCCGCTTACATGTTCCACAAATACCTTGTTGGTGTGAATGTTGCTCAGCATGACTCTGTCTATGTGAGGATGATGTTCCAAAATTCTGACTCTGGCGAGACTGATTTCCATATTTCTGAGTACGCCTGAAGGAAGACCCACCACCTGACTGATGATTGGACTGAGATGGTGCTAATGACTCCTTATTAGAGGAATCCCTTCCACCTCCACTGGATGTACCATTAAACCGGCCCGTTGTCCGGGATTTCTTGTTATGCTCTTTCTCTTCTCTCCTTTGTTGTCTGTCTTTTTCTAAGTGCTTGGCGAACCCCACGACATATGAGAAAGCTGTCATTCCTACCGCTGCAGCTGATGTCGTATCCTTAATGTGGTAAGCCAAACCGCCAACAAACCTGTGAATCTTTGCTCTTTCTGTCTTAACCATGTGAGGAGCATGCTTAGCCAACCTTATAAATTCCATGTAATACTCTTGCACACTTCTATTCCTTTGCTTGAGCTGTTCGAACTCTGTAGCCTTAGCTTCCCTATCCTCTTCGGGGATAAAATTAGCCATGAATGCCTCTTCAAATTCTTCCCAAGTAGGCGGACCATCATCTTCACCTCTTTCATTTTCCCACATCTCAAACCAAGCGCCGGCCACATCTCTAAGTTGGTAAGCAGCCAGCTCCACAGCTTCATCATCAAATGCTTTCATCACTCGGAGGGCTTTCTTGACACCCTCCACCCACAACATTGGATCTTCATCAACTATAGAACCATGGAACACTGGAGGATTCAACTTTAAAAATTCATTAACCCTTGAGGACTCAGAATTGTTCTGTCTATTTGATAGAGGCGGAATCTCATCTCTTCTCTGGTTCTGCTTGGCCATAAAGGGTTTAAACATCTCCATAGCACTATTGACAACATTAAACATCTGACCTATATCAGGAGATATAGTTGCCTAAGCCGGAGCTGTTGTTGGGGGCAGTACTGAATCCTGGGGTACTGGATCATTATGCTCCACCCCTTCCTCATGTTCACCCCGGGGTACTTGAACCTCCTCCGTAGATTTACTCTTCCTTTTCTGGGTTGCAGTCTTTTTAGTTCTGCCTTGGGCCATAATAGTAGCAAGAGTTTCTTGAGCAGCATCCTGAGTGTCAGTGTCAGAGTTGCGAGTACGAGCCATTTCTGCGAATTTTGGAGAAACGAATACATTAGATAATTCCTTAGAGGTAGGATCTACTCCACGATCTAAAGTATGACAAAAAAATGAGCTTTTTCCTAAATGCTTGTAGCCTCCTGTTTATAAGTATGGCGCGCTTCATACCCATAAACAAGACTCTACTAACACGGCTTCATAGACCCCTAGGACTCCATAAACCTGAGGCTCTGATACCAAGTTTGTCACGACCCATTTTCTGAACAAGCCGAGACCGGCACTCGATCACTAAACATGACCGAGCGAACCATCTCTGCTTATCAAGCCTCTTATAACTCCAAACATTATATGTAACAAAGAAATACTCTAAACAAATACTTTTAATTAAGTCAAATATTTAAATAGATCAACTCCAAAGCTTTATTCGTACTAACTACTGAAATTTCTGCTAAGTTATTATAAAGTAATTTATGACTCTCAACCCAACAACTACGTCTATGAAGCCTCTACTAATAAACTGACGCACTGGTCAGGACATGAGACTTCCTGGCCAGTTCTCTAAATAAACAAAGTAATAGCTAAATTAAAATGACTCTAAGGAATACTCCACGAACAAAAGCGGAGCTCACCAATAGCACTGGAAAGGAAGGGAGTCCTAACTCGTAGCCTGCTCGCCTGCAAATCCGGTTCCTACGTTGTACCGCAGACCAACGTAGGTTCCCAAAAGAGAACGTCAGTACCATCCATTGTACTCAGTGAGTCTCAACAACAGGGGGAGAAACTTTAATAATATATACATTATGAGCAAAGGTTCTAAATGCATGTAAAAACATAAAGCTCATAAGAATAATTATAAATAATTGCATAATAGAAAATTCTTTTCTTTTTCTTTCATGATAAACATACTTCACTTTATACTTTGGGAGTTCCAACTATCCTGACTTAATTCTGTCTCAGTCACCGTGTGATCGGCACGGGTTCGATCCCAACCTGATCGAATAGGCCCAATCCACGAGGTGCCACTCGCTTCATGGTTCTCAACGCTCATGTATCATACCTTAGCATGGCTAAGTAAATTCTCAGCAACGAGACCCTCGGCTCGTGTGCTCCCTACTTTGGCACAAGTAGTTTCAGGAAGTCAACGCCTTGGTCAGGACCCTCGGCCTGGACGATGACCCCTTCTCAGAATAAAGGATACTCCCAAAAATCTTTTCTTTCTAAAACTTCTTCTTGTGACTTTTCGAGTCTAAATCTGTTATACATACTCATACTGGTACCCTTAGTGTAAGGTAGGAATTAAAATAAATATTCAAGAGTATTTATAAAGGTTCTTGGTTCATCATGAATTTTCAACATGAAAATGGCATATATAAATAACATAAAAATCTGAAATTTATGCACGTAAAGACAAATAATCATCTAAACTTTATCTAGAAAATAATTCTACTAATAGATATTTACTACTCCAATTAAGTATAAAGAATAACATAAAACAAATCTGAAATTTATGCACATATACTCAAATAATCATATAAACTTTAGCTAGAAACTAGTTTAATAGGTACTAACTACTCCAATTAAGTATATATTAACTCTATTATGCAATTCATCAAACACTTTGTGTGTATGCTTTTGTGAGTTAAACCACTTTAGTAAAGGGTTATATCAACTCACCTCAAAATTTCTCGAGCCGATACGTAGGCCCCAATCCAATTGATACCAGTCAAACAATCGATTCTACAATAACCAGTGTATTTTAATTAATTTTAAAGTACTACACCTAAATATGAAATTTATTATTGATATAGAGGAAGAAGAAAAATTAACTATTCAATTTTTACTTATTACTACTATAAGGTAATTGATAATAGAAAATTTTATATACCTGAACTCACGAATTTGTAATTTGTAAAGAACCCTAGAATTTGCAATTTGTAAATAACCCTGTGAGCCACTATCTCTGTTTCGTTGCCTTCGTACCTGCTGCGTGAACAAGACAGCGTTCTGTTTCTCTATTTGGAATAAGGGTCTTTAGCCCTCTATGTGAATGAACAAGTTCTGTTCGTATAAGGCTTTAAGACCTAAAGCCTTTTTTTTTTTAATCTATTTTATTCAAGGCTTAGCCTTTTAAAAACTTGTCATCTC
This sequence comes from Nicotiana noctiflora, assembly GCA_032618575.1. Taxonomy (NCBI): domain Eukaryota; kingdom Viridiplantae; phylum Streptophyta; class Magnoliopsida; order Solanales; family Solanaceae; genus Nicotiana; species Nicotiana noctiflora. The sequence goes on along the minus strand of JASVEL010004702.1, from coordinate 41,967 downwards.
CTTTTTTTTTTTAAAAAAAAAAAACTTAACTAATAATTATTGGTACTCACTTTTAATAATTAATAATATTAAAACATTTAATATTCTCATAATTATATATATATATATATATAAGGTAAAAATAATAAAAATGGTAATAATTTACTTCTATATTTAGTGTGTCTCAAAACTTTTAAAAAATTTGAGAAGTATTACAGCATCATTACCTTTTCACATGCATTGTATGACACTAGGTTAACTAAAGTGAAGTTTATGTCCTCTTTGTTTGGTGAAAGTTGGCAATAACTTCATCAATGCAAGGAAGCTAGTTTTCTGATTCAGGGAACCAGATATCCCACTTCCTTTTTCAATTACTTGAATTTGAGTAGAGTAAAATATAACAAGCTTGCATCAAACTTTTTTACTCGGAAGAGATAATTGGCTCCAGAACTGAAGCCTCCTTTCCATAGGCTGTTGTGGATGTGGAAGTGGAAGCAAACGACTCTGGGATGGATTTTGTTGAAGAAAACAAGAAAGGTTTTGGTGGAATTTGTAGGGAGTGAAGGTTTCCCTCCAGCATTTCTGCTGCCTTCTCAATTGCTGGTCGATCTGACGGCTTAATCCGAATGCACCACAAGCCAACTAACATCATCTTCCTTGCCATTTCTTCGTCTGCTTCGTTCATGATACCTTGTAGACCTAGGTCTTTCCCCAGATCGAGATGTTCATAGATCCAATCTGGAAAGTATACTTCACTTGTTTGGCTCACTTTAACATTGTTTCTCACTCCAACCATCTCAAGAACCAGCATTCCGTAGCTATAGACATCTGATTTGTGAGAAACATTTCCAAACGTTCTAGAGAACACTTCTGGAGCTATATATCCAGCGGTTCCTCTGGCACCCAACATTGATAGGATACTGTCCTTTCTCTCACACAATTTAGAAAGGCCAAAATCAGATATTTTAGGGCAGAAATCCTGGTCCAAAAGAATGTTATGAGGTTTTATATCAAAGTGCACTATTCTTGTGTTACAACCTCGATGTAAATATTCCAAACCTCGAGCAATGCCAACTGCAATTCTGTACAATGTTGTCCATGCCAAGGGACAAGTTGTGCCAGATGGTCCATTGCTGAGGAATTTGTCCAATGAACCATTGGACACATATTCATAGATTAAGGCTCTCTTATTCCTTTGGTAACAAAATCCCAAAAGCCCTACTATGTTAACATGGGAAGTTCTACTTATACTGGCAACTTCATTTATGTATTCTTCTCCATCACCATTAGTTTCTGTCAGCACCTTTACAGCTACCGCGCGACCATCATGTAGCTTTCCTTTGTATACTTGGCCAAAACCTCCCTGTCCTATTTTGTGGCAGAATGAATTTGTTATTTTCTTTAGATCCAAATAGTTGTACAACTTTGGAGCATGAGATCCGTAGCTTCTCATGAATTCTTCAATTTTGTGATCTTCTGATTCGGTCTTCCAGCAAATCAGTGGCTTACAGTTCGGGCGTCGACTTCTGAGATAATAGATCGCTGAAACTGATAGTAGGATCATCCCTATGATACTAACTGAGCCACCTGCAAATAGTTAACGGTATTAAATATAGTGTGTCAAGTGCAAATGCAGAAGAGCAAATTTAAGGCAGTGACACTGGGATACTTTACCTATTGCAAGTTTGCTGGAAATGCTGAACCTTTTCACAGAATCTGCAAGAGGTGGCAAAACTTGAGGAAGTTATTGATTCGTTTCATGGCTGAAAATATCAATTCCTCGGAGAGAGAGATTTCTACTGAGCACAACTACAAAGGACTATCATGAATGTTTTGTCCCTCACCGGAAATAAAGAATATATAGATTGAATATTTTAAAGGATGTTTTGAAAGGAAATTGGAATTTAACTATGTTATTACGAGTCAAGATTAGTTACTTGGATGACTATTGGTTTTAAAAGGATTTTCCAAAAAAGAAAGCTGAAAAATGTGGCTCTCGTCAAAGAGACAGTAGACATGAATGAGGCAGAGAAAAATCCAAGAAAGAAACTGAGCAAGAGTTTATGAAGTCATAAGATTAAGTTGTGGATATCTTCACAAGCCCTTGGATATAGGGATGTACATTCGAACAGTTCGGATTGGATATGAAAATCTCGATTTAGACTTTTGATTTTCGGATAGAAGAAATGACAATTCAAATCCAGTCCAAATAAGCTCGGATTGGATCGAACTTTTTAAGTTCGGTTTTAGATTAATCAATTTGGATGTTTTGGATTTTTAGTTTCAAACTTATAAGTTGAGATGTTTTACTTATTACAAAAATAAATATCCAAATGAAGTACTCATGTTAAGTTGCCCGAAAAGTATCTCATTCTCACGGTAATCTTTCAAATAAAGTATTTACGTAATGAAATCATTATCATCGAAATGCAATAGAGACTTTAAACAGCTGATAAGAAGTAGCAAGAGTAAAATTTCAAAATAGAAAGTATTTTGACAGTAAGTTAGCAATTAACATTGAATATATTAGATAGTATCCAATGGGCAGGGTATTGGACTTATTATTATTGGCATATGGAGCCCTTTTCGACGGTTTTAGAAAGGGAAAAACCTTTTAATGGACTAAATATAAAGTATAAAAATTCGGATTTTCGGATATCCAAAAATCCGAAGTACCAAATCCAACATCCAATCCGAAATTCAAAATTTTTAAAAATTAAATCCAAAATCCACTCCGTAATCAGAAAATCCAAATCAAAAATCCTACAAATTCGGATTTTGGTTTGGATTTCGGGGATTTTCAGTTTTTTAATTACGTGAACTAGATTCTTGATTTTAATTACGTGAACTAGATCCTCATGATCTTGCCGCTCAATAATTAGATTCTAGTAAAATCACGAGGAAATAGTTTAGAAAAGATTACCGCCATCTTGATTTTGTGCGTCAGTACAGTTGAAAGCATGAGTACCCGTGGCACAATGGCAAGCAAAGGCTGCGGAATCTGGGTTGGATCCACATCTTCCACCTGACTTGTCACACTGTCCGCATAGAGAATCAATATTTGCCGTCCAATTAACTGAAAACCCGCCAGAAATGGCTGTTCTCAGAACTTCAACAGTTGTTGTAGCGCTGGCTAATGCCACAGCACTCGTTTGATTGATCCTAGCTATTATTTCCTTCTCGCATCTTACCCGAGAGAAGTCGAACAATACCCCGATCATTGTGTAAATACCAAATATGTTGCTACCGCAATTAAAGACTTTTGGGTCATTTAGTAATTGCTGACCCGAGACGAGGGTGCAGCCATAGTGCAGAGTAATATTCTGGTCAGTGGAAGCATAGCTGAAAATGTTAAAATCCAAGGAGGCGTTCTCAGGGTTGTCCAAACAAATATTACTCAGTAAATCATCTCTAGCCAAGGTTAGTATTCTACTAGGACTGTTGATCGTTATCACTCGGTGTGCTGTTGATTCGATAACTATATTCGGGACGTTACTCTCGCAGTTGATCTCGAAACTTGGATGACCACAGTACTTTGGTCTGCTCTCTCCCCAGAAAGGGTAATTAATATTGATGTCGCCACAGCGAAACGACTCACCACACCTTCTGAATTGCTCGACATCTTGACAAAGCGATATGGGCATATGAAGAAGGCCTAGAATGATAAACTGGATAACAGTTGAGTGGAGATTTGACTTCATCGTTTTAGAGGAAGTTCTGTTCTCGTCTTTTTTCTTCTTTTCTGTCTTATAACTTTGCCATTCCACCTAGCCAAATGAAGACAGCAGATGTTCTGCTTCTACCTTGACTGCTCTGCTTTCACTCGATTTTTCCATATCAAGAAAAGAACTGCCAGGAAGATTCCTCTGTAACCCCAAGTCAATGCATGCACCATTAAATCTTGGCACCCAGAAAAAATGACTTGTTTTACTTTTCTGAACTTGAAGTCAAACCGTGTCAAGAACATTATTTTCCACGGCATAAAAGATAATTTTCTCACTCAGTTTCTGCATTCACGTGGATGTACGTTCTTAATCGTAGTGAAGGCGAGTAAGCTGTTTTCTCCTATTTGATGAAGATCACGATTTCGCTGAAGGGAACATTTTCTTGAAAATCAAATTATGCGACAAATTATAAGTACCAAAAATATTCTCTCCAGCTCTCTTACTCAATATGACTTATTCAAATATTTAGCTGGTCAACAAAAGAGATAAAATTGGCTTGTTCAAACTTCTAACAAATTTTCCATGCGCATTGAACCATCGTCGGCTCCACCGCTCTCCTTCTATGATTGTGATTCATTAGACTATAGGCAGTAATGAAGATAGAGGTGGAACAAAATGAACTACTTTCACACCTGTGCCTTTTCAACTTTTACGGTAAACTTAGGCAAACAGGGCAGGGAGCTAAAATGCTTATAGTTGGAAACTTAATCAATAACCAACTATTAAAGGATGTCCAGCAACACACTCAAAATATTCCCAGCTATGTTTCTGTGGTTTATATTTTCTTATTCTTTTATATATCATAAGCCTTTTAATTATCATGTTAATACCATAGGAGAGTCCTCGGAGATGATAGAAAAGTGGCATTGGTAGGATAGTCAGGACCAGGAGAAAATTCCAACCTCAATCAATACAGCTTAAGGAGAAAAGCAAGAAAAATAAGACGCAGCTAATTTTGAGACAATTACAGCGACAGTAATTAAAAGTCACAGCTAATATTTGAGAGAGTTCAGAGGAGCTTTGTGATGAAATTATGGAACGAGTTTCCAAAGCCAACAGTTACACACAGGTGATGATGCATCCAGGAGTTTCTGCCACTACAGTTGCACATCTTGCATAGCAAATATACAAGTATGGAAGCTCATAAGAGTATAAAACTACAAGCTTTTCATGTCAAAATGTCGCATTTGATTTTACATGGGAAAAAGGGATGCATTACTTACCTTATTTTTCCGTCACCACTCATCTCTTGATGACACAGATAACTCAACCATTTACAGCTACAATTACACACAGTGACTGCAGTTAGAGGCACATCCCTTGTTGCATAAACAGGCACATGCTACCTTCTTGGGCGGGTTACTGATGATTAATTAAAGGTATTTTCCCTGTGTATTTAAGGAATTACCACACTAATCCCTTTCTTCTCCTGAACCTGTCAACACGATCTGTGCTCATCCGAGACTTCTCGGGTTTGTTTGACTTCTTAGTCTTTTCAAGTCGACTGTCCAAACTGTTTCTTGAAATTTCAGGAGGATCAGTTTTCAGGTCAAATGTGTCTGTGGCGACAGTTTCGGCAGGTTTACTCTGGTTGTGAGACTCTGTTGATACTTTTTGGGAGCCATTAGCGGCAGGCTTTGGTTTGCCAACACCAATAACAAATTTCTTTAGATGTTTGATGTACTCCGGGTAAAGTTCAAGATTGCAATGCCCACCTCCATTTATCCACAAAGGTTCATATTTTTCCTTGCATAGCTCCCACAGCTGTTTTCCATGGGAGCAATCAACAACTTCATCAGCTGTTCCCTATACATGTAAATGTTAAAATCCCTTGAGTTAAAGGTTCAAAGTGATGGGAAGCTTGCAGGGAAAACTACTAAAAGGTTATGTTCAGATGAGTGACGATGAAAAGAAGTCACTGTAGGATCAGATTCTATCCTTGATGCAGAACGAAACCTTGTGGAAAAGTTGATATGCTGGGAATGCATTACCCTATAAAAAGTCTTTCATTAGATTAGGTTTGCCAGAAAAATAGTTCCATCAGCTGATAAGAACCTGTTGGATTGTGAAAAGTACAGTCTAGCAACTTATCGACATGACCAGCGTTAGCTGAGGTTGAAGTGCATCCCCCCCCCCCCCTCCCCCAACAACAAAATGATAAGTATTTGTTATTAATCCAAAACCAGGTAATTCACATTTCCAATAATCAACAGAAGAATTTATGTCACACATGTAAAAGTTCTTCGGGACTTCCTATTGCAAACTCAGTTCACAGGGATCCAACAGGCAAGCTCCTACTAGATCAGATCAGATCCTGTGGTCCCGCCATGCCTTTTGCACTGAGCATTTATACAACCTTATGACACTATGACCAATCAATTGAGAGTCTTCTATTCATTTAGAAATTATCTACTAATTCTTGAATGCACAAGACAGGCAGATCCTTTGGGCGGTATAAACGCGGAATGGTCTACAGTAATTGTATTAACCAGTAAAAAAACTACCTTCCCCAGACCAACCTCCGCTGCAAGGTCTTTGTAAGTATATTAAATTTGAAAGAGATTCAAAATTATAGAATAGAGGGATTAAACATTTGAAAGAAGGAAAGCTTACATGAATGACCAGAACAGGACAATGCACGGCACCAATCTTGTCAACATTCTGAAAATAAATTGGAGTAACAAAATCAGATTTTATACGTGGAGATGGAAAAATAATTACTGATAACCATTGAGAGTATTTCACCTTGTAAATGTCAAACCAATATGTCCGCTTGACAGGGTACAAAACTCTTACACCGGACAATATTGGACTATGTAAGACAACAGCTCGTAAATTGGGTATTCGTGATGCAAGATCAACGGTTGGGCCACTGCCGACAGATTGACCATAGAGTATTAGCTGTTCATCTTTGACCCCATATTGCTCCTTTAGGCATATATATACTGCATCAATATCCGCGTACGTATTACATTCAGATGGCTGCTTCAGAGAAAGGATAATTTCATCATATATTTAAACAGTGATCAGCAAACAAGAGAATAGACTCATATGAAACACATGCGATTTCCCAGTAAAGGCAATGAATGAGAATTGCAACAAATCAAACTTTCTTATATATCTGTGCAAAGTCTCATACAAATTTGTTAATGACATTAAGCCAAAAAATTATATAAAGAAAACAAAAACAAGTTTTTCTGCCCAAAACAACATTTTAATGAAAGTTCCACATGCCCAAATCACCTAGATGGTTGCCAGCATCTACAAACAGAAATGGGGTAAAAAGCAAAGAATTTATTCATGTTTGGAACCCATGAATAAATTTTAAGAATGTACAACCCAAATTGGTGAAACCACAATGGCCAGCATCATCTGAACTTTGGTAAGGTGTGCGTCTTTCACCTTATCATTTGATATAGATGGTAAGCAATATTAATAGCCCCTCAAAAGAAATACTTGATGGGCAACAAAAAGTTTATTGAAAGGTCTACCGAAATCTGGTAAGAAAATAAAGACATCTGATACGTTTTGCAACATATCACACACGACAGAGGCACTAGTAAGCACAGAAGGAGATGCAAAAAATAGAAGAATATTTCACTCATATATGGGTAATGGATTTAATGAAGAGGGTTAGGCCTAAAAGATTTTCTAGAAACGGATTGTCATGGAAGTTTCACTAAATGATACATCATTTTCATTGTACTAATGGCGTAAGAGAACTCTTCCCTGTGAATTTCAAAAAGTACGTTAAAGAGTTAAAGAGTTGATTGACAGCCAATGTCAAACAGCTTCTGTAATAGAGCAGTTACTGGTCAGAGATTAGTTATTAGAGGGAGGGATAATGACTAAACACAAGTCCATTGCCAATACTACTCCTTGCGTATTCCTTTCGAGGAACAAAGGAGGAGACTTTTACGCTCTCTTTTTTTTTATTTGCACCGGATGTCTGAATCTCTAAGAGCCCCAACTAATCCCGGGGGTGCACAGGCCCTCAGCAAAGAGTTTCCCGCAAGTGCACCACGGTTAATTCAGGTTCTACTCAGTCCGATGGCCTTCAGAAATTAGTGGGTTTCGAACTCGAAACCTTGAAAGGGAGCAAACCCCAAGGCTCAAGTTAATTGCCACCACGTCAACCCTTGAGAGTTGAGACTTTTACCCTTTTAAGACAACAAAACTAGCAGTTAAGCACAAAAAATGCATTGCAGGGTCCAGATGATTTCACATGCTCAACTACGTAATCTAGTTTGGTTAGAAGGTGCTTCAACTTGTGGTTGTTATGACAAAGGAGAAACTAAGCTAAATGTTAGGTAACATATGAGTTGGTGCTGAAAGAACTTGATGTGTTCTAAAATAACTGTTGACTAATCATCAACAACAACAACAATAACTATCCAGTATAGTCCCACAGAGTAAGGTCTAGGGAGAATAGTACGTACGCAGGTCTTACCCCTACCCGAAAGGGCAGAGAAGTCGTTTCCAGTCGACCCTCGGCTCGGGAGAAGGAAAAGAGAGGACAAAAGCAAAACAAAAACAAAAACAACAAGGCATTAGTAACTCTAGTACAAATCACATAAATAATTATGTAGACATAGACCATAAATAGCATTGCATACAAAAGGATAAGATACACAAAACAGCAACAGAAACAAAGGACATAAGTAACTCCAGCAGAAAGCACAGAGATAATTTTGGAACCATAAATCATAAGTAAAATGGCATGCAATGCAAATACACAGATCTTCTATGCAGAGCCTTGCCGAACCCCGGCCCTGCCTTGGGGAAGAAGTGCGAGAAATTCTAGAAGCTACTATCCTACAACCCCGATACTAGACCTCCATACTTTCCTATCAAGGGTCATGTTAACTAATCAATGCAACCTTAAATAATCAATGTTAGTATGTTCTTGCAAAGAAGGTACAGAACAGTCCTTGTATATTTGCAAGCGCAGAAAAGAAAACAATTGTCTTTATGGTTATTCCTGCATCACCAAAGCCCCAAGCAATATCCATACTAAATAGACTTTCTGGTGTTGTCAAGTAGATGAAAACCTATCTCTAATAATACAGTATAGTAACCTCCAAACCTTTTTTTTCTGTGATAACTGTGATTTCCGGATCAGCTTACCCAGACCTCGACTAATTCTACGGAATACTTGCTACCTCCCACTAACAACATAGGTAACCTCCAAACTTATGGTTGGGAAAAGATTCTTCTGTATTATTAGCATCAGTTGACATTGCCTCAGTAATATTACCATATATCTTTGTCCAAGCTGCCAGTGTCAAATTACTGGGGCAAGTATAGAAGGGAAGTAATCTGTTCTCTGACGTAAGATTTAGCTTTGGAGAATCTTAGGAGTTCAAAGTTTAATACCATGTAGCAACATGGGTGACAAATGGTGTCAAATGATTAATATGAGGCCTGGAGGGGAGGTGATATAAAATTGACATCATCCACGGGCTTTAGGCTCCCATGTCCAGAAGAAGAAGGTAGCAGAGATGAGTATGTTGAGATGGATGTGCAGGCACACCAGGTTAGATAGAATTAGGAATGAAGTTATTCGGGACAAAGTAGGTGTGGCCCCTATTGAGGACATGAGAAGCAAGGCTTAAATGGTTTGGATATGTGCGGAGAAGCACAGACGCTCCGGTAAGGAGATGTATGGGGGGTTGACATTGGAGGGCCTTAAGAGAGGTAGAGGTAGGCCGAAGAAGAGTTGGGGTGAGGTGATTAGGCATGGCATGACACAGCTACAGATGACCGAGGACATGATCCTTGATAGGAAAGTATGGAGGTCAAGGATTAGGATAATATGTTAGGTAATCTAGATTATTTATACCGGTAGTATTAGTACGTACTCTCACATTTGGTTGGTATTATGTTTCTTTGACTACCTGTCGTTTTTTGCATTTTCTATCATCCTACTATCTTGTTGTTATTTACGCTACTTTTACATGGCTTCTCGGTGTTGTTCCGTCTTATTTTTCTTTTTTATTAATGTGGTGCTTATGTTTCCTGAGCCGAGGGTCTATTGGAAACAACATCTCTACCTCCACAAGGTAGGCGTAAGGTCTGCCTACACACTTCTCTCCAAACCCCACTATGTGAGAATATACTGGGTATATTGTTGTTGCTCGGGCTTTAAGGCTACAATTTCATGTAAGGAATCTAGAGAAATTCTTTTCGCGGAATACATTGACAACCCCTTAAACTTGTCAGTATATTCCATTTAGACCCTTGAACTAAGACATGTTTCAATTGAGCACATGATAAAGTATTTGGACACTTTCGTGTAAACGTAAAAGCTTATGCGCGTGTTCTCAACTGCCCATTACGCGGAAAAATTAACCACTAAAACTATGTCGTGTCTTTTAATTATACACATCAGATATAATCCTTAGCTATAATAAACAATAATAAGACAAGCTAGTTAAAAACCCCACTTAATTAAAAACTCACACTCAGTTAAACAAAAGAGCCGCTCCGTTAAAAAAACACAAAAAATCTTCCTAACAAGTGTTGAATAGAAACATTTTATCATGTGTTCGGGTACTCAATTGGAACATGTTTTAGTTTGAGTGTCTCAATGAAATATACATGCAAATTTAAGGGGTTATCAACATATTCTACCAATTTTTTACTTTTTCTTTTGATAAATAAAATATCTGCAGAAAGTGTGAAATCGAAACATTTAAGAAAGAAATACTTCAATCTTTACATCAGAGTTGCGGAAGAATTTAGTAAATATGAAATGCCTGCTTATAAATCAACACTAATACAATAATTACATAGCTTAGGGACGAGAATGAAGGCTGACTTATACCATATCTTGGCAGCATTTAACTTTTAATATTCTAGAAAATTTAATACCCAAGTGGACCTTAAACCAAAGCTTTGATAGCATGCACTACCCTTATTGTGTACACCAATTCAAAATAGTTACTTCCCCCCTTACTTAACATAGGCAATTTACATCGTTTTTATAGCAAACTCAGCAGTTGGAAGAACTTATCTCCTTGCTCTGTCTCCCTTGCACTAAGTGGAACTCGAGGGCTGCTCAACGAGAAGAATGTTATTGAATGGGGAAATTTTGACTCGGGAAGACCTGGAAAGACGGAACTATGTTCGGCGGGTCCCTCTATTATTCACACTACCCAATCCAAACTAAAAGTCCAAAAAAGGTAAAAATTAAAGTTCTACTAACCCTCCGGAGTTGTCCTGGTGGCAATTGACTTGAGCCTTGGGATTTGCACCCTTTCAAGGTCTCAAGTTCGAAACCCAGTGGGTGCAAACAATTTTTGAGGGTCATCGGACTGGGTAAAATCTGAATTAACCGCGGTGCACTTGCGGGAAACTCCTTGCCGAGGGCCTGTGCCACCCCCGGGATTAGGCGGGGCTCTTGGAGACTCGAACGCCCGGTGCAAATAAAAAAAAAATTTAATTCCACTATCATACTACTCCAATAACAAGTATCGATGGAAGTTCTAGAGCTGGTCAAAAAGTGAGTTTTCACAACATCTATTAATATTCTTATATGAGCAAACCTGTTGTTGTACGTGAAAGTAGACAAAACAAAAGAAAGAAAAATCAAAAAGAGATGAAAATATGATGCAAGCGCTTTCATCGACATTCTTGTGATGTAAGCGCTTACCTCGGCATTCTTATGATGCAAGCGCTTACATCGGCATTCTTATAATGTAAGCGCTTACCTCGGTAGGGCATTCAAATGTCTATAAAAAGGGGTCTACATTTCATCCAAAAATTTCTTCTTTCTCTCTTCAATTAAGAAAGAGCTATTCTATGTGTGGTCGTAAAGTAGGCAAAAATTGCCGAACCACGTAAATCTTGTCTTGTGCAATTTAATTTTTCTCTCTTAAATATTCTTTCCCTTCTATTAGCTTGACATGCTTCCCAACAAAAATAGGATGGGATATGCCTAACTTTGTTAGAAGAAAAAATGTGATAGGTGCCTAACTTTGTTGAATAATTGTGAGACTAAATCAACAACAAGCCATCTTCTTTGTAGTAGTTGGATAGAAACTCTTACTATAAATAGAGTCATCCATTTTTCATTTCAATCATACCAAAATAAGAGAGAAACAATAAAAGTTAAAGAGAGTAATCCACAGATTGTAGTCTGTGAGATAAAATAGTAAGGGTGAGTAATATTGTAGTGAGGTGTTTTAAATAAAGAGTGTTATTTCTTTCGAAGTTGTAGTTGTCTCTAGACACTACTAAGTTGTAATACTATGTTGTTATATTGCTTTACTCGGGTATCGTATTTTACCCCAATTAAAAAAGAGTTGGTGTTGCTATTACCAAGAGAATAACCTATTTTAGCCATATGATTGCTTGCTCCATTGTCCAAATACCACGAGCTGCAATCATCTCTGTCTTCGTCTTTGAGTGTCATCAACAACGTTGACTCAACTTCTTCTTTCTTGTTGTCAACAAGGTTAGTTTTTCTTCAACATTGCTATGACATTCCCAAGAGTAATGGCCAAATTTATGACAATTATAACAATCAATTTTTGATTTGTCATACCTTTGTCCATTATTTTCTTTGTAGTAGCCACGTCCTCTTCCTCCTCTATGTCCATGACCACGAGCTCTGAATGTTTGGTGGATTTTAACTTCATTGTTGAAATTGTTACCATTACTTCTTCCTCTTCCATGACCTCCACGTTTGGCCTCGTCTGTTTCCTCGAAAGCTCGTATCACCTTCATAATCCTTGAAGGATGCCTGAGTTTTAAGAAATTGCTCCAATGGCACTTGTAGTCTCCTTTTTATCTTTTCTTCCTGGGCTTGTAAAGAACCTTCCAATTGCTCCACCATCATAGAGTCTAAATCTATAGTCTCAATAGCGCACACCACAAAATCAAATTTAGGTTTTAACGTGCGAAGGATCTTTTTTACCACACGGACATCTTCTATGTCCTCCCCGTATCTTCTTAGTTGATTTACAACAGCCTTCACTTTTGAAAAATAATCCGAGATAGCATTCGGATTCTTTCATTTTTAAAACATCAAAATCATCCCTTAGCGTTTGAAGTTTTACCCTCCTCACCTTGTCAACTCCTTGAAGAGAATTTTGTAAAATCCCCCAAGCTTCCTTTGAGGTGGTAGCATCAGCCACCTTATAAAATATGGCATCATCCAAACATTGGTAGATGAGTGAGTGCTTGTTGATCCTTCCTCCTTGTCTTTGCCAAATGGCTTTCACACGTAGACACCATTTCTCATAATTATCTTTTGTTAGACGGAGGTACTGAAAAGATAGCGGACCATTATTTGCCATAACTTTGATACCATGTTGTTGGGAAAAATAATAATTCCGCCGAGGAATAATATCCATGGCAAACAATAATAAGACAAAAGAGTAACAGCGACACCAACTCTCTTTAATTGGGGTAATATACAATATCCGAGCGGAGCAATATAACCACCATAATATTACAACTTAGTAATGTCAAGAGACTACTACAACTTCGAAAGAAATAGCACTCTTTATTTAAAATATCTCACTACAATATTAATCACACTCACTATTTATCTCACACACTAAAATCTATGGATTACTCTCTCTAACTTCAATTGTTTCTCTCTTATTTTGGTGTGATTGAAATGAAGAATGGATTCCTCTATTTATCGTAAGAGTTTCCATCCAACTACTACAAAGAAGATGGCTTGTTGATTTAGTCTTACAATTATTCAACAAAATTAGGCACATCACATATTTTTCTTTAACAAAGTTAGGCACCTCCCATCCCATTTTTGTTAGGGAGCGTGCCAAGCTAATAGTCTTACAATTATTCAACAAAATTAGGCACCTATCACATATTTTTCTTCAACAAAGTTAGGCACCTCACATCCCATTTTTGTTGGGGAGCGTGTCAAGCTAATAGAAGGGAAAAAATATTTAAGAGAAAAAAAATAATAAATTGCACAAGACAAGACAAGATTTAAGTGGTTCAGCATTTTTTGTCTACTCTACGGCCACACAAAGAATAACTATTTATTAATTGAAGAGAGAAAGAAAAGTTTTGGGATGATCTATAAATGAAAATATAAACCCCTTTTTATAGGCATTTGAATACCCTGTCGAGGTAAGCGCTTACATCGTAAGAATGTCGATGTAAGCGCTTACATCATAAGAATGCTGAGGTAAGCGCTTACATAACAAAAATGTCGATGTAAGCGCTTACATCATATTTTCATCTCTTTTTGATTTTCCTTTCTTTTGTTTTGTCTACTTTCACATACAACAACAGGTTTGCTCCTATCAATCTCCCCCTCAAACTTATGTTATATCAAGAAAGAAAATAAAATAAAAAAGAATTGCTATTCTCTGGTGGCGCCTTCACACTATCAGTCTTGAAGGCTAACAGAGGCAGTGCACAGCCTCAATTTGTCAACACCGACAACTTTGGTCAACATGTCTGACGGGTTCTTTGATCCCGGTATCTTCTGCAGGGAAAGAGTTCCTTCATTATCAACTCTCGGATATGATGATACCTCAACTAGATATGTTTCGATCTTGCATCAAAACACTGGATTCTTGGCAAGATGAATTGCACTCTGGCTATCACTGAAAAACTCACAATTGTACTACTCTTTACCTAGCTCTTTAAGAAAATTCTTGAGCCAAATTATCCCTTTTCCAACTTCTGAAATTGCCATGTACTCTGCTTCACTGGTAGATAGAGCAACACTATTTTGAAGTCTGGACATCCAACTAACAGTAGTACCACCCAAGGTGAACACGTAGCCCATGGTACTTATTCGACTATCCAGATGGCCGCCTAAATTTGCATCAGCAAAACTTTGTAAGATAATATTGCTCTTTTTAAAACAAAGCGTCATATCTGAGGTGCCTTTGAGATATCGCAATATCCATTTTACACCTTCCTAATGTTCCTTTTCTGGATCAGACATGTATCTATTGACAACTCCAATTGTATGAGCTATGTCAAGTCTAGTGCAAACCATAGCACACATCAAACTTCCTACATATGGAACTTTGGACATGTACTTCCTTTCTTCATTTGTCTTACGTGATTGGTCCTTTGACAGATTAAGATGGCTTCCGAGTGGAGGGCTTCTGGTCTTTGCATCATAAAGACTAAACCTCGTTAGTACTTTCTGTATGTACTTTTCTTGAGACAACTTTAAGGTTCCTTCCGACCTGTTTCTGCTAATTCTCGTCCCAAGCATTTGCTTAGCTGGTCCTAAGTCTTTCATTTCAAACTCCTCCGCCAGTTGTTGCTTAACCAAGTTAGTCTCATTTATGCTAGATCCTACAATTAGCATATCGGTCAACGTACAACAATAAAATGATATAGGATTCATCAAGATTTTTTATATAACAGTAATGGTCCATCTCACATCGTGTGAAACCATTTTTATGCATGAATCTATCAAATTTCTTGTACCATTGTCGAGGAGCTTGTTTCAAATCATACAAACTCTTCTTCAACTTACACACAAGGTTCTTTTTACCGAAGACTTGAAAACCTTCAGGTTGCTTCATGTAGATGTCTTCTTCAAAGTCACAGGAAGCAGTTTTAACATCTAGCTGCTACAAATGCAAATTTTCTGCAGCTATGATACTTAGCACCAACCTGATAGTAGTTAATTATAACTACAGGAGAGAAGATCTCGGTGTAACCAATTCCTTCATTTTGCTGAAAGCCTTTTACTACTAATCATGTTTTGTATCTCCTCTTACCATCATGCTCTTCACCCACCTATTTTGCAGTGCCTTCTTTCCTTTTGGTAACTCGTAAGTATCCATGTTTTATTTTTTTGAAGAGACTTCACCTCTTCTTTCATGGCTAGCTCCCACTTATCGGAATCTATCACCTGCATTGCTTCAACAAAATGCTCTAGTTCTCCAGCATCAGTTAGAAGTAAATAGTGAAGAGAGAGAGTTAACCTATCTAGATCATTCGTGACTCTTTTAGATCTCCTCAACGTAGGCTCATGAGTAATTGAACCCGAGTTTGATTCAAGTCCTGATTCCAGATTTGGTTCTGCATTTGATTCTATCTTTGGTTCTGGTTCTTGTTCTGATCCAAATTCTTCAGCTTCGACTTCTGGTTCTTCATCTTCAATTCAAAATCAGTTGTAATCCTTCTAGCCACTTCATGTTCTGATATTTCTTCTAACTCAACTGTTTCGAATGTTTGTTTGCTGGTGCTGGTTGGTTCTATTTCAAGCTTGTCCTTGTACATCACATTTTCATTAAATGTGACATTTTTGTGTCTTAGGATCTTTCTATTCTGATCATCTCAAAATCGATAACCAAAATTGTCATCACCATAGCCAATAAAGAAACATTTCTTGGCTTTAGGATCAAGTTTATCTCTATCATTAGAGTTTATATGCACATAAGCAACACAACAAAAAAAATTTAGATGTGAGACAGTTACCTTCTTTCTTGTCAATACCCCTTAGGAATTTCAAAATTCAGTAGTACAAAAGGTCCCCTATTTATGAGGTAAGTCGTCGTGTTAACAGCCTCAGTCCAAAAATACTTCGGCAATCCAAAATGTATTCTCATACTTCTGGCTTGTTCATTCAGGGTTCTGTTCATCCTCTCAGCAACGTCATTTTGTTTCGGTGTTCCAGGAACTGTCTTGATCATTTTGATCCCATTCTCCGAGCAAAATGCTTTGAACTCTTGGCTATCACATTCTCCTCCATTGTTAGACTTCAGACATTTTAACTTTAGACTTGTCCAATGTTATTAAAAGTGCTCGCTTCTCGCTTTAAGTGCTGAAGCGACGTGAGGCGTTGGGTTATCGCTTTTCTGCTACAAAAGTGATTCACATTTAAAAAGTGCACGCTTTATCTACTTAAGCGAGAAGCGCCTCGATGGAGAAAGTGCAAAAAAGAGTGCTTAAGCGACCATAAGGCATCTGCTAGGTTTTTTTAAAAAAAATTGGCAAATAAACAATCTGTTAACAAATAAACATACGCTCTTTTGCTACTCCAACTCCAATGATGACGACTGCTGCTCCAACGACTTCTTCTCCAGTTCTCTATAAGTTTCTTCAACGACTTTTCCTTTTCTTCTTCTTTTGTTCGACTTTTTTTCCTCTTTTTCTTTCTATATTTTTCACTTTCTATTGCTCCGTTCTACACATCTAATTTATGTTTGTTCTTCTGTCCTAATTTTCTCTTCTTCTTTCAATTTTTTTCACTTTTTAAGCGTTGATTTTGTGCCCTAAAACTATGCTCTTTTTCTACTTTATTGCACTGTTTTTGTGCCCTAAAACTATGCTCTGTTTTCTACTTTATGCTCTATTTTTGTGCTTTATGCTCTGTTTTCTGCTAGTGCTCACTATTATGACTTTTGAGGATTATTCACTATCTAGTTTTAGTATCTATTATTTGCTTCTTGATTCAAGAATTGAAACATTTGCTTAATATGTTATTTTTAATGAGTTCTTAGCCATTAATCTATGCCTTTTTTATGTGTTAAATTGCGCTTCACATGAAAAAAGTGCGCGCTTCTCTTCGCGCTTCTCACTTCGCTGAAGCGAGGCCTCGTCGCTTTTTTGCGCTTAACGCTTTCCAAAACACTGGACTTGTCTGATTTTCAACTTCAGTTTTCCATCTTTTAAAGGTAACAAACACATCAGATTTATTTTTCAGAAAATAAACCCATACCTTTCTTGTGGAATCATCAATGAAGGTGACACAATAGCGTGAGCCTCCTAGAGAAGTTACAGGAGTTGGTCCCCACACGTCTGTATGAACTAGTACCGGCTTCTCATTCTTTGGCGTCCTTACCACCTTTGAGAAACTAACTCTCTTTCGTTTCCCATAAATGCAATCTTCGCACAAACCTAATTCAACATGTTGAGGTTTGGCAACTTTTTCTTTAGATGCCAACAGCTTCATTCCCTTCTCACTCATATGCCCTAGTCTCCGCTGCCACAATGTTGTATCACGGCCATGATCAACTGTTGCTATAGTGTCTCTCTGTATTGCAGTTGCATACACTGTTCCCCGTTTAAAGCCTCATGCCACAACCAAATTTCCTTTGGTTATCTTTCACGATCTGTTGCCGAATATTATTGTATATCCTTCACTGTCAATCTGACCCATCGATATAAAAAATTTCTTGAGGCTAGGAACATGTCATACATCTTGCAATTTCCATAGCATGCCGTATGAAGTCTTTATATGAACTTCAACTTTCCTGGCAATGTCGAGAGGTTCGCCGTCTGCTAGATAAACTTTACCAAAATTTTCAGCAATAAAATTATGCAATAATTCTTTGCATGATGTAGCAGTGTTTGGAAAAGCGATCGCTTCGTCGTTTAAATCGCGAAGCGATAGGGCATAGCTTCTTACTGCCTGAGGCGACGCGATCGTGAGAAGCGCACGCTTCAATGAAAAAAGCGACAAGGCGACGAAGCGATCGCTTCTGTTAAAAAATCACAGCTGGGCCTTTTTTAAAAAAAAGATTGAGTTTGTTTGTAAATTATACAAAACAAACCCCTCAGCTCGCTATTACAGATCCTCGACAGAACAGAGTGTAGACAGACACCTTCTCTCTTCTTCATCACAAAACTAGGGTTTCTGCCATTTCCCCCGTCCAGGTAAATTCTTCCTCCTTCCCTCTTCTTACTTTTTTCTTTCTTCTTGTCCAGATTCACTCATTTTTTTTCTTTATTTTTCCTTCTTTCTTTCTTCTTCTTCTTCCCTCTTCTTTCTTTCTTCTTCTGAGTCAGAACATGTCGTTGGAGTCCAGCACTAGTTCGATTCTGCTGCTTCATTTTCCCATTTTTCTTCCATTATTTATATATGTTGTATTTTTCAGTTTATTTGATTTTTTTAATCTATATTTCAGTATATATATATATATATATATATATATATATATATATATATATATATATATATATATATATTCGATTTGGTGGTACCTAGTACCTACGTTTTTAAATTGAAGTTTTTGATTATTTATAATTTTACATTATATTTTTTAAGAATTGCGCTTCACTTTAATAAAGCATGCACTTCACTTTTGAAGCGAGGCGAGCCCTTGTCGCTCTCAAAAACACTGTGATGTAGGGTGAAAAGATGCACCTGAGTTCACAATCCAATATTTGACTGGACGGTCTGCACAACAAATTAGTGCATCGCCGACTTGTTCAGCAATTACATTTGCTGAATTTTCTTCCTTCTAGTTTGGTTCTCTATATTAACTACTGTAGTGACCCTTTTTATCGCAATTCTAACAAGTAATGTCCATACGATTTTTGGATTATCCTCTTCTCTTTGACTCTGATCTGTCATGACCATAACTTGTCCTCTTTGGTTACTTCTCCCCCTTCTTTCGGTATTAAAAGCAGATCATGGGGAATCACTTGATTCTCTTCGGCGAATATCTTCACTTAGAACCAAGTCTCTAATATCATTCAATTTGAGTTTGGTACTTTCTGATGAACTGCTAACTGCAATTACTGTTGCGGACCAACTCTCCGGTATAGATGATAGTAGAATTAACGCCTTGATTTCATCATCAATTGTTATATTAGGAAAACTCAACTGAGTTAATATTATATTAAACTCATTGATATGTTCCATGATTGTTCCACCTTTTGTCATCTTTCAGTTGAACAATCGACGCATCAAATAGACTTTATTTGAAGCAGATGGCTTCTCGTACATATTTGATAACGCCATCATCATGCCTGCAGTGGTCTTCTCGTTAATGATGTTAAACGACACATTTCGTGTTAGCGTCAAACGAATAAAACAAAGAGCTTGGCGATCTAATATATTCCAATCCGCTTTGGCCAGTCTCTGGTTTCACCTCGGTCAGAGGTAAGTGTCAATTTTTTCTGGTACACATAATCCTCTATTTGCATTTTCTAGAATCCAAAATCTTTGCCATAGAACTTGTCAATTTTAATCTTCCCTTTTTCCGATGCCATCTTTCACAAAGAATTTATGTGAATAGTGCCTGTGAATAGTAACAATGATCAATAGTGTCGCACTATTCTTGTGAATAGTTCTTACACCAATATTGTACTTTTCTACCAGAATTACACTATTTGTATTGTGATACCAGTTGTTCGGAAGTGTGTCAACCTAATAGAAGAGAAACAATATTTAAGAGAGAAATACAATAAATTGCACAAGACAAAACAAGATTTACGTGGTTCGGAATAATATCTTTTGTTGTGCAGTTTATTATGTGATATTATGATAGTGATTATGCGGGAGATATTGATGATAGAAAAAGTACAACTGGTTCTGGTTTTGTATTTATGATAGGAAGCTCTGCCTCAAATTGCTGTTGCTTCGATCATGATAATTAAATTCCCAACATATTCTTCCTGCTAATCATGTCATTAAACAAGCAACAAACTGAAACAGGTGAAGGCAGTAAGTTTTTTCTCTTTGTCCCAGATTTGTTTATGAACAATGAAACCAAGAAGATGTCAATTATATGACCAAGGAAGCAGGAATCTAACCTTTCCAGTTGACTGTCCGTATCCAGAGTAATCATACCTAAACAAGAAACAATATGAGAAAGTCAGGAGAGTCTGAGACATCAAATGACAATCCTACTATTTAATTTGATTCAAGAGAAAAGAATTGAAGCACAAGAAATGGTTTCTAAAAGAAAATTAGAGAGAGAGAGAGACAGAGAGAGATTCATTCATAAAATTTTGATGAACATAACATTTTACTGAGTAACTTCCTCTAAAAGATATCAGGAAGACCCGTGCTTATATTCCAGATTCTCTGCAAAGAGCATCAATACTGATTGAGACATTGAATACCCATGAAAATATGTTCCAGAGACGTGTTGGACCGTAGCATGCCCGATAGATTAAAACAAAACATTTCCTCAAACTTTCTTCAATGCTGTTACATCTCAACAAAATTCACAATTGAAGATGTTGTTTTACTTAGATTCCTTATTAGTACTCAATTAAATGTCTTGGCTCCAAAGGCGGAGGGAAAGTTACGGGTTTAGCCGAACCTAGTAGCTTTGGTGTGAACCATGTATTTGTCTTAAGAAATTTATTGAATATAAGTATTAATTTAGAACATAATAACTTAAAAAGATTTAGAATCCAGAACCCAGAAGTCTCAAATCCTAGCTCTACCTCTTCTTGGCTCAAAATTTTAAGTATTTTTCTTTCATATTCATATAATTTCTAAGTTTATCCTTATTCAAGAAAAAAGTGATCCACAGATAGAACAACATCTCAGTTACTGCACAAGCTGTATTTCCAGTAGTTGGATTCCAGAAAATTAGAACTAAAAAAAGTCAAAACAGGAATAGAAATTCGAAAGAAAAAAAAGGAGAGATAAACTTTAGCTTAAGATCGGATAACGAAACTAAAAGAGAAAACAAACTAGATAAAAAATTTGGGAATAAAAAGTTACTTAATTAGCAGATATTATTCTGCTAAAAATGGAAGCTCTAATTACCCGATGAGATTGACACGTAGACGGAGGCTCAATTCAACAAAGAGTTCAAACATCTGACCCAAGTCAGCCGCATTACCATGAGAGTACAACATAGTAGCGGATGCCTTCGGATGCTTCACATGAACGGCCACGATTTCATTTCCACGGCGAGTACGAAGTTTCAATACGTCTACCTCACCCCTCCTCGCTACTTCAGGTATGCTGAGATGACCGTCATCGGCGACCACAGTGTAGGACGGCGGATTTGGTGGGAAGAAGGCGAACTTAGCGGCGATAGAAGAAGTCACTCCCCCCATTTTAACTTAATGCTACTACACCAATCATAAAAGCAACTCACTTTTTCTTATCTTCTTCTTCAGGGCGGCGCGTGGAGGATAAGGGAGGCGCGTAGAAAATTGAAAGTTGTTGGATAGATGGGGGAGGGATATTGTAGAACGTTGGAGTTTTCGGATTTATGTAATTTTTTTAGTTTGTGTTTTTTGTGTCTGAAATGTCGACAAAATACTGACGGCTACTTTTTATAGTATGTAAGACCTTAAAGTCATTCATAGCTATGGGTGCCAGAATATACTGTACTTCATTCTGTCCTAGTCCGAAACCAAAATGTTGGTTTTTTTTGGACAAAAATAACATTAATAAGTATAAAATAAATTAATTCTACATATAGCATAGTCTAAAATTACGATATATATATATATATATATATATATATATATATATATAGCATTATACACAAAATCACTGGGCAGCCACTGGTTCCGGACTAAACAAAGATAAATTGCATTTTTTTCTAAATGAGTTATTCAAACAAAAGTATAAATAGTTTACGATGACTGCGTGATTATTAACTTGGATTTTTGGAGAGCTTTGAATTAGAATTTGCTTGCCACGAACTACCAACCACATAAGAAGGTAACGAAGCTTTGATTATTTTAACCATATACACGAAGCAGAAATGGTCCTATGAAACTTCAACTACTTCAAGATAGACCAATAAGAGGGGTGATCGGATTTTACTATTTAATTAGAAGTTTTTGAGTTTGAATTTTTGGATTTTTGAGGTGGAAACTTTTTGACGTGAAATGTTTATTTCCTCAACAAATCTATGCAATGCGAATTCAAATAAGTCTGGCTAGTAAATTTTACACATATAATATTTAAAAGAAAAAAGAAATAGTTCAAGACAACTTAAAACATTGTAATAAGGTATACCAACCACTATGACGAGAATGTAGTCAGTTCCCAAATATTTTATATTCCTCACGTTTTGTACACATCATAGACATGTTTGAAGCTGGCTAAAACGAGAAAGAGAGAGAAATGTTGATACTTCATAGGAAAAAAATATTTTTTTAAGGAAAAAAGGCCTAAAATGATGGCAGGAATATTCATTGAAGGTTGTTGGAAGATCCAGCCATAGAGAAAATGTTGTAAGATAAAGGTTGTGTTTGATATAAAGGAATTATTTTCAAGAAAATATTTTTTAATTTTTTCATATTTTGTTGGCTTAATTGTTTTGAAAAATATTTTCTTCGTCAACTCATTTTTCTTCAATTGAAGGAAGATATTTTCCCTATCAAAAAAGGAAAATTTTTCAAATTCTTTTTCAACCTTACCCACCATATTCCCTATCCCACCAACCCACCCTCACTCCAAACACATCCTACCCTACCCTACCAAAATAAAAATATTATAATAGTACTTTCTTTTTTATGTTATAGATAAAAAAAGATTTTCATTTCAAAAATGAGTATTTTCTTTTTTTGATATAGAAAGTATTTTTTTTGTTAAAAAGTACTTTCTTCTCATGAT
The DNA here is from genome assembly GCA_032618575.1 of Nicotiana noctiflora. Classification (NCBI taxonomy): domain Eukaryota; kingdom Viridiplantae; phylum Streptophyta; class Magnoliopsida; order Solanales; family Solanaceae; genus Nicotiana; species Nicotiana noctiflora. Next base: position 18,981 of record JASVEL010004702.1, on the reverse strand, counting down.
ATAGAAAAAGTATTTTCTTTCATTTCAATAAAATAAGTTTCTTTTCATAACGTAGAAAAATATTTTTTTATTTCAAAAAAAAAAAGAGTATTTTCTCTTCATTGAAAAAAGTATTTTCTTTTATTTCAATAAAATGATTGCTTTATAGTTATGGAACATAAATTTCAACATTGTTTTGCGTAAAAAAGTAAAACAGCACATTAGTTTCTTTTGGTTTGTGTGAATTTTTAGAAGAATAATTAAATTATTAAAGAAAATAGAGTCTTGAAAATGTTGGGTATTTGGGGAAGGGGAGGAGGGAAGCAACGGGACTTGGGAGAAGGAGGTGACGAGAGTAGCGAGAGTAGCATAAAAGTATTTTCTACTCTCTAACAAACACTAGCAAATAATTTACGAAAAAAGTTTTTCACTCACCAACCAAACAAGAAAAAATAAGTGATAAAATCACTCATTTTCCATAAAAATATTTTTCATAGAAAACATTTTCCCTCATACCAAATACACCCAAAGTCTTTTCTTCCTTTCTTGTTTTTTTATTTTACACTAAAATGTTAGCCGAGTACCCGCACCGGATATTTACACCATACCAATAGATATATGACATGTGTGTTGCATATGGATCTTAATCATTTAACCAAGGTAAATTATATGCATTCTCGTCTAATTAAATTAATTAACCATTGTGAGTTAATATAGTTTGGTGTAAACATTCGGGATGGATAAGTATTTACCAAGGGCTAACGTATCTTTGAAAAAGCATTATTAAATTGGAGAGCATCAATTATCAAGATTGTCCGATTAGGTCAAACGAAAGAATGAGAGAGAATTAACACTTTTTCAGATAATTTGACATTTTCTTTCTATTTTTTGCGTGTAATTACGGTTCATCAAGTTAAAGTTAAAAGAGTCGGTCAAATGAAAAAGTAGTACTTAAAATAACTTTTGTTTCTGTGCTGCCAGCGTAATGTTTATTAGTAGTGTGGAGTTGAAAAGGAAATCGGATGGAAGACAGAATAGAGGTGGTTAGTCTTTCCCTTATGGTACAATAAGACGAAAAATAAAAGGAAAAGAGACCCAAGAAATATAGTACTACTACTTTCTTCAGGTAAAGAAGTAATGCTACATATGATTGAAACTTCGAAATACGTCAAAAAGTTAAAAATGTTATCTTCTACGCAAAGAAACACTAAAAATCGCACAACTTATCTAGCCATATATAGTAATCAAGTCATCTCGCCAATTATGAATAATCAATAGAATAGTAATATTTAACCACTCACTCAATAATGAACGTGATGAAGAGAATGATACGTAATCGAATTATAACATTTCTTTATTTTGTAAGAATATAATCACATAGAATATCTAACAAAGCTACTATTTTGTAAAACTGTAAGCACAAGCACATGAGAATGTAGAATTTGTCTAACTTTAATGTGTAGTTTAAAATATTTAGGAGGTAATATAGAAAAAAGATTCTATTTTTGGAAACAGACTATCTGCCCTCTCGGGTAGAGGTAAGGCCTGTCTACATATTACCCTCCCCAGACCCCACCTTGTGGGAATATACTGGGTTGTTGTTGTTGTAATATAGAAAAAAGATTAATCGCATTCAATATTTATGTCAATCAATTAACTTAACCTTAACAGTTTATAAATTAAAATACATATCACTCAATCATGACTAAACGACAGTTGTTACGTATAAAGATACATATCTTGCTTAATAGTTTTGTGCAAACATATAATAAAAATTTGCAAAGAGATGAAAGAAGAAGAAAAAAAAAGAGAAAGCAAGGGAAAAGGAAAGACAAATTTAAGGTAAAGGGAAAGAAGAAAAGAACAATGATGGGAAAGTAATGGACCACCACAATCACTCCATGTCATATTCACAATAAATAATGCGCAGAGCAATCAGTCGCCTTCCATGCCTAAAGCCATAGAAACAAGTCATGATGAGCAACTACTATTATAAGACTCTTGTTTCCGCATTCTGCCAAAAAAACTTGGCATTTCCTCGACGCTGGACCCTGCCTTTTCTATACCTTTTCCTATATTTTCTCAATAGCTGATGTTATTCTTTTATCTGATTCTTTTGCAATTCACCACACCACTCATTAACCTTTAACTTTTAAGTAACTAGCACAAAATATTGATATCTAAAGTAGAACACAATCCCAGCAGGCAGCAGTCACCCTTTCAAATTTCTTAAGCAGATTTCTCTTTGATTAGAGTTTCCAAGATCCAGGTTGTCTAAGCTTCAGCACACATATTTGGGCTGAACACCTCTCTCAAAAGTCCCTCAGTGACAACATGGTACACCAATCCTGATTCTTTAGATGCATTCTTTATCCATGTCAAACTAAAACAAAATCATGCACAACCAAAAGAATGACCTTGAGAATTTAAGTTCTATTACCAATGAAGAAATTACTATAGTGATTAGGCATCTTCACTTAGCAAAGAACAGCTGAAAAAAGAAAACACCATAGAGCTCGATTCCGACCATAAATGACTTCCTCTATGCATCAAACTAGATATAATGGGGCAAGTTTATATTGCCATGTAATCCACAAAACAAAACACATGATAGCCCCTCCTCCTTGCCGGTATGTGTGAATTAAAAATAGGCAAAGGCCATAAAGCACTTACATAACAACTCGAAAAAGTTCCAGTATGTTTGAATCAAATTGATGGCTTATAGGGGGCTAAGAGTTTCCATTATAATATAATGATTTTTATTTTTTGTAACTAAATTATTTAAGTAAAAAGTCATTTACAGAACCACAACTCTTAGTACACTCACTAGGTTGTCAAAAAGGAAATCTCAGAAAACTATAGTTGTTGTTCAGATTAAAAAGTAATAGGGCACACCTCCTAGGGAGGGTTTCACCTACTCCTTTAGCAAAACAATAGAAAAACTGCGTATAGATGCTCCAATTAAGACTGCATAAGATTAACTAAGTTCATTGAGTGGCTAAAGTGACCAAATTCTTTTTGTGGTCAATCTGATCAACCGAATGCTAAGATAAAAAAAAATTTAAACTTTTGCAAATGTATAAATGAATAAAGGATGCAATAATCAGATCAATTTCTTGTATACCATCTAGGTTTCTGATTTTTAGGGAGACTTCTTTAAGTTTCAAATGACTAACTTCTATTAATTGAGATTGTTGTTCACATTATCTCTCAACTCTTGTGAATCAAGACTAATTAAGATCAAGTATCCAGACGTGTATAGTAATGACTTATTCCCAACTTTTTAATTTGTACAAACTCCAAATTTCAGCCTCCAGTTTAATTGAGAGAAGAAAAACAAAGCAAAGCAGGAGAAGAAAAAACAAGTAAACGATATACTGCGAAGCAGTTAATTATTACAGGTCAGATATTTAATTTCTAAAAGACATGTGTTTATGCCAAATAAAACTCAAGTCATCTATAAGGTAAATTTTCTATGACTATTGAAACTTAACCAAATGCCTCTACAAAATATCAAAGATCTCAGCAGGGTTAGCACATATCTGCTGCTTAGGTAGAAGATGGAAGTGGTAGGAAGATAAAGGGGCTTCTAAGGAAATAAAAATAAGCATGATCCGTGACTGCATAATTCATCCAGAAATTACCATTTGACTCATGAAGTGCTGATATGCATTATCTTCATTTTCCACAACCATAGAAAATTTCATACAAACTAGCCATTGAACAAGGTCTTGGAAGATGCACGTGCCTGGACAGATGTCAGTTGCACCGTCACTTAAAATATCCCATCCAAATGATAGTTTCATAAGAGATGAGACGTTGTAGACTCAAAACAATAACTAAAAGTCAAACCTGAATTGTCAACATTTCTTCTACAGCATGCAGGCTGAAGGATGTTGTCTGATAGTCAGAAAAGCAAAATCAGAGCTCGTTTTAATGCATAAACTAGAATATGTGCTAGACAGTCAGAGAGTAGCCAGGTGAAGGACACAGGTATATCTTTTTTTCCTCTTTATTCAATTGGACAAGCCTTTCTCAAGAATGCACACCTCATTGATGCCAGTTTGCTCCTCAACTAATTGATTCGTTCGTGTTGTCTGCCATTTTAATCATTTCACTGTCATCTGGAAGAAACAACAAAACTGCATGTCAAGCTTGTAACCAAGTTTACGAGTCTATGACTTAATTAAAGAGGGGGCAATTATGAGTTCTCCAAATATAGCTCTCATCTAAAGAATTTCTGCATACTTGCCAAAAGAAACCCAGATATGTCAAGGATTTCTAAGAAAATTACACAAGTAACTTTAATTATAGGAAATTCTCTTCTGGCTTTCTTCGGCCAAGACTGCACAAGTCAGGACCAAAGAAATTGAGATGGCCTCAAGTGATGTGGTGCTCAAATTCCATGCATAGCTAATAGGTCAAAATTCATGAGAACGGGGAAGAGAAAGAGACATTGCAAACTGAATGAGGTTGATTATGTTCTCACGAAATCAAATTTTGTTCTTGCAATGTGGTGTCTCATAGTAACAAACAACAGTTGAACTCAGGACAACGGTTAAAGATAGTGATTTGCTTCATGCTCAATAACGAAACGGTCTACTTTCCATGAAAAAGACAAAATTACCTTCAAGATATAATCTTTGAATTAGTAAAATGTAATAGCTATAACTTAAAAAAGTGAACGTCCATACATTTTTTATTACTGGAACGCATAGCAAGGTAAGCAATCAGATATAGTTGTACTTGTCCCGTGTTTCATAAATTTCACCCCTTGTTCCCCATCTGCTTCTCCATGTCAGAGTCTTTTTCTTTCTACCAAAAAGAACTGAAATTTTAAGGTCTTGCAAATCAACAATAGTAAATAGGTAAAGGCACTAACTTTTTTCACTCAGCATCATTAAGATAAACATAAAGGATTAAGGAAAAACCCAAAAACCTTGAGCTTCATATATATGCTGTTGACTTCACATAGAGCGTCTCTATCTAAAAACAAAATCCAAAAAAGTTAGAAAAAAACACTAAGACCGGAAAGGAAATAATATTCTTGACAACACTAACTTAGTATAAGGGTTTATGAGTGAAATTGGACAGAGAAAACAAAACATCTCAAGTTGAATTAGGAACAAAACCTGTGGTACTGAAGCCGGCATTGAAAATTTTGATGGAATAGAATGGAGGTGTTGTTCAGTTCAGCTTCCCATTCTGACTATTTTGAATTACAAATTCACAAGCTTTAGGGAGTGGAGGGGGGGGGGGATACGGGAGATTCCCATTTGGAAGATGAATCCTTGGCTCTTGCCAGCACAAATGCAGATTTTAAACTTTTACGCCACTTTAATTTCTAGGATTTTTCAGCTTCCACAAGTCATTATCATGGAGAACATTAGCCAATCAAATAAGGTTTAAAACTTCAGTGGCAGAGTTGATCACCATTCCTTATCAATAATGCAGTATCTTAGCCAATCGAATTTTAGACTGGACCTTTCTTGCTTCCTGTGAAAATCCAGAACTACGAAGACCATCAACAACAAATCGTTTGTCTGATTTAAGAATTCTCGTGCCACCTCTAATACATGATAGTAGTAACTTAGATGCAGCACGAAACCTCCCAGCTTTGCAAAGGCCGTGCACTATGGTAGAGTAAGTAACAGAATCTTTCACATCCATTGACTCAAACATCTACAAAGCATGATCAAAGTGACCAGCTTTACACAACCCGTTGATAAAAGAATTCCACGCAACCAAGTTAGAATCAGAACCCATCATACTCATACTGTTCAAATGTTGCAGGGCCTCTTTGAAATTGCCAGTCCTGCACAAGCCATCAATCAAGATAGCATAGGTGTACTTGTCAGATTCCAAGCCTCATTTTTCTGCCTCGTATAACAACTTATAAGCATTATCCAGCTGACCTTCCTTGCAATGCTAAAGTCACTTGTAATAATATAGCCCAGGTACTCGCTGGCCTAAGTTATCCTCCCAGTTTTAAGTAACATACTTGCGACTGTGCAGTAAGCAAATGCATCATACGTATATCCTTTCCTTCTCGTCTCTGCAAAAATTTTAAGGCCTTCTTCAAATTGTTTACATCTGAAGCAACATTTCATTAATGTCGTATAAGTGATGGCATTCGGGATATGACCCGATTCGACCAATTCAGTGAGGAACTCTCTTGCAGCTTTTCCTCGTCTTGACTTGCACAACCCATGAATAAGAATGTTGTAAGTTACTAACTGAGGGATAAATCCATGACTCCTTAAGCTCCTAAATAACATTAGGGCATTCTCCGTAAATCCATTCATACAAGGACCATTAATTAGAATATTGAATGTTGTTGGATGAACAGAAATATCTTTTAAAAGAATATCTTCAAAAACCCTGTACGCTTCATCAGGCTTTCCCAATTTGAAGAGCAATGCATTAATGTGTTGTAACTCCAAATATCAGGAAGAATACTCATCTCAAGCATTTTATCAAACAGATCGAGACATCGAGATAACAGGCAATATCTTGTAGCTCCAGCAATCAAAGAGTTATATGTAATAACATTAGGGTTAATTCCAGCCTTCTTCATTCTATTAAGGATGGAATAACCAGCATCTACGCCAACAAAGCGGCGATATGCAACAATCAATGTGTTGTAAGTGACAACATTTGGTTGTACTCCAATTATTATGCCATCAACTATAACAGCTTCAACTTTCTCCAATTGTTTGGCTTTACAAAGAGACGCCACGCAAATATTCATTAACCTTGTTGATAATTTGTCTTTGATGCTCAACATCTAATCCAACAATTTAAACCTGATATGTGAAGCATTTTTCGAGTAAAAGTAAGAATTTTTTGAAGAATAGTTGGGCATTTTTTGACTTAAAAATTATGAGACAAATACTTCGCAGATATCAAACGCTTTTATAAAGTACAAAAGAATAACATCTTCCTCTATAATAAGCATCCTTTATGTTCAAGCTGAAATGACACAGTGCAACACGAATCGGTGTTTGAAATTCGTTGTTCTGAATTATTAATTCTGATGAGAACATATAAAATGCATAAAAATGATCAATGCATGTGAAAATACAAAATTCCAAACACAAAATCACCTATTGGCACACAAGAATAACCCATAACTGGAAAGAATAAATACCTTAAATACAATGAACGCTGTTTCAATGGAGCAGAAAAATTGGGTCAAAAATAATCAATAGCCTTAACCAGACGACTCTCAAGCAAGAAATGAGCAGAAATTTCAAATAACTCTCTTTGCCAGTTTCTGAACAACAGTTGCTGCCGGTAGCAACACCACCCGGAAATTTCAAAAGACTTTCGACAAGTTTTAGCAGAAAACATCCTAAAGTATACCTAAAGGTCATTTACATCCTTAAAGTATCAAAATTTGAAAAAGTTTGGCCCAAAGTTAGTATTTCCTGATTTGGGAATGAGCATGTCATCGATGGGAAGATGGGAATGAGTATTTCCGTGTTTTTTGCACCGTTAGTTTTACACGAAAATACTGACTTTGGATCAATTTGTTAATTATTTTTATATTTGAAGGTCTGGTTATTTGGTTCATGGAAAAGAGAAAATAATTAGGGGACATGTGAAGTTATTTAATTTTGTGTTTGGTGAATTTTTTATTTATAAGAATTACTTATAAAATGTCATCCTTCAAATTTGTTTCAAAGTGCCAAAAAAGGTTAAGGTTAAAATTTTAAAAATAAAAAACATTCATCTAATAAAATTGAGACATGGGTTGAGAAGGGATTGCTAATTTATATGTGAATGATAATTGGCGGGGGGGGGGGGGTTGTGGCAAAAGATGGCACATAGATAAATTATGTAACTGACTTTCTAGAATAATTTCTACAATTACAACAGGGAATGGAGAGGGTCATTTGCATCTATATTCATTTTTTGGGTTACATTTAAAAAAAAATTATAAGTGTAGTCACTTTTTTGCGTAACTTCAACATACGGCGCTGAAGTAGCAAAGACAATCACGCAAAAATTCAGCATTCTAGTAGACGGGACTGAAATAATAAGTGTGTTGAACCAAGTGTGCTGAAGTTTTTGTATGTAATTGTTGAACTTAAGCATAATAGCTCAAGTTTTGCTTTCTATTTGATAAAGTTTTTGTTTGTAATTGTTGGGGTTTTTGTTTTTGTAACTGGCGAACTTCAGCTCAAATTTTATTTTGTAACTGGCGAACTTAGTTTTTGTTTTTGTAACAGACGAACTTCAACTTTAGAACTAAAGTTTTTGTTTTGTAACTGTCGAACTAGAACTGAAGTTTTATTTTGTAACTGTCGAATTTCAGCTCTAGAGCTGAAGTTTTTGTTTGTAACTGACGAATTTTAGCTCTAGGCTGAAGTTTTTATTTGTAACTGTCGAATTTTAGCTCTAGGCTGAAGTTTTTGTTTGTAACTGGCGAACTTCAACCTTCTTAAAATTGAAATTTTACGGAAAAAAAAGAATTGCCATCGTTGTGGTATAATAATAATAATGTTCATCTAAAAGTTCTATTCCAAATTTCCAATAGAAGAAATCAATTGATGGAACAGTCAAGAATTGTAAGTAGCAATTATAATAGCAGTAGAGTTTATTGGATTACTGAATTTTTTGACAATACAATTGTCTATCACACTGAGTTGAATTTACAAGCATCTCTATGCGCTATGTTTTTCATTGACTTAAAATCTTTGCAGTGGCCTATCCGATAGAGAATATAACTTTGAGGAGGAGAAAGGGGCTAAATTATTTTTAAAATGGATACAAATTAAAATTTAAAAAAAATTAATATTGATTAAATATGAGCGATCAAATAGAGCACCCCGTGTAATTTTTACATAAGATATGTATGAAATCCTCACTACCAAATTAAAAATAGCAAACTAATTGACCTACTAAAAATGTTTGAAGGAAAATAGTATTTGAAATAAGTTGAAAAATGTCTTTGAAAATTAAAATTATATTTGAACTTATATTTTACTTGAAAAAATAATACAATTGTACGAAGGAAAATATTATTTACGTAAAAAAAAGTGATAAACTACTTCAACTTGAAATTTATCGAAACTTCGGTCCAATATATGACCAAAGAATACTTGGACGATTAGTTTTTTGCTGGACAAACGTTCATTTTCGGGATGTAATTTAGCACATTTTTTATCTTTTTCTTTTTTTCTTTTTTGCCAATATATTCTGAAAATGGCCACGACCCGACGCAAGCTGCGGCCCATATCGTACCATTTATAAAGTTAGATACGATTAGGGTTTTTCCGCCATCTCAGTACCCAACAACTCTCCCAGCTACTGCTGCTGTAACATCTTCCAGCGGAAGCGCCATGGTATCTATCTCTCAGCCATTTCCGTTTCATAAGTATTAATGTGTAATCATTTGTATATATATATATATATATATATATATATATATATATATATATATATATATATATATATATCCCCAAAAAATTAGTATCTATGTGCCTTTTAAATTAATGGCATTTTTGGTTTTGCAGGCTTCAGAGAAGAAATTGAGCAACCCCATGCGAGAAATTAAGGTCCAGAAGCTCGTTCTCAATATCTCCGTCGGTGAGAGCGGAGATCGTCTCACCAGAGCAGCTAAGGTGTCACCCCTTTTCCGTATTTTTTTTTTCTCGTTTTTTTATATTGAAACTTAAATTGTGACTGCTTCCGTTTTGATGATTAAGGTCTTGGAGCAGCTTAGTGGTCAATCCCCTGTTTTCTCCAAGGGTAAAGTTCTTGAATATGATCTAATTGGCACATTTTTATTAAGTACATTGTCGGTTCTGGGAAATATTAGCTCTGTGCGAAGAACATGTTGCTTGTCCGGGAGTTTGTTTTAGTTTTGCATTAATTTTTCATTAGTTTTAGTTTAAATGTTTAATACAAAGAAAATGGTGCAAAAATTTCATATAGCCGAACCCAATTAGTTTTTGCATTGCGATTTAGTTGGTTGATGGACCATTGGCAGTTCAGATGTCAGGTACTGGGGAGTAATCTATGTTTAATTCGACCTATATGCATGTAGTAGGCAAGACCGTTTTTTCTGTAGTTAGACTAGACTTATTTGGTTGATTTTTTTTGTAATTATACTGGATATGTTTCTTTTAGCTGCAAGGCATGCAAATAATTTTTGGTAGATGTTGGTTGAAGCCAGTGTTACTCACAATTTGATATTGTGACGTATTATGGATAACTAACTAGTGTCCTGCTATTGCTCATACATTGATACGGGTAATGTAGCTGGTGAATGGAATTTCCGGTGATTTGTTTTGTTACCTTTTTACTGGTTCTTTAACTGATATTGTATTTATCTCAGATTTCCCCTGCTCTGTCAAGAAAACTATTTAATCTCTCACGTGCTTGCTTATTAACAGCAAGGTATACTGTGCGGTCTTTCGGAATCAGGCGTAATGAAAAGATAGCTTGCTATGTAACTGTCAGAGGGGAGAAAGCTATGCAGCTACTTGAGAGTGGATTGAAAGTTAAGGAATATGAACTGTTGAGAAGGAACTTCAGTGAGACCGGCTGCTTTGGGTTTGGTATTCAGGAGCACATTGATCTTGGAATTAAGTAAGGATCATCTTGTAGTATCTCTCTATAGCTTTCATGATTTTACATATTAGCTGCTGTTGCTTATGAGGTGGTCTGTAGCTGGTCTTCCTTTTCAGTGTAAAACAAGAATTTCGTCGTTAACTCTCTTGTCTGAACTGCTTTAAATGGAACTAGACTCTTGAGAAACAATTCTTCTCATATTGCTCTCGTGTTTCTTCCTTATGGTTGCTGTGGTCTTACTATATTAACCTCGAAGCATATGCATCTGCTACTTCATATGTATAAAATGTCTTTCCGTTCCTTAAGTTTTGTCATCTGTTTTACAGATATGATCCTTCAACTGGTATTTATGGCATGGACTTCTATGTTGTATTGGAGCGTCCTGGATACCGTGTTGCCCGTCGCCGTAGGTGCAAGTCTCGAGTTGGGATTCAGCACAGAGTCACAAAAGAGGATGCGATGAAGTGGTTCCAGGTCAAATATGAAGGTGTTATTCTTAACAAGTCCTCAAACATTCAGTGATAAGTTTAGAAAGCCAACTTCTGGATCAGTCTCTCCTCGCAAGTTAATGTTTATGTATTTTGTAGACCTGCATCTATATCACTCGTAGAGGGAAGTTTTGGAGTAGTAGTGGTGTATGAGGATGTTTTAGTTCTCATTTTGGCTATCAGATCAATTCAATTTTTTTTGGTCATTTTCTTTTGTTCCAATTAAATCAGAATCGTTCAACTCCACAATCTAGTACAATAGACGATTTGAATACCTGATTTGTTTGCTATTGTGGTGACAAATTAATCCACTGTTTAAGGCTTGTTTTTTTGGCATGGAGTACAACTAAGTATATATCAATGCTGTTATTGTTACCGAAAGCGAGCCTTTTACTATTCCGGATCTGGGGTTTTTTATGTGCTGTACAAATGAAGCAGTTTGTTTAGGGCGCATTGGGAACACAGCTTGATATATTTAGATCTTTCAATCTGTATATGCACTGTTTGCCCGCTCAAGTTTACTGCAATTTATGCAGCCTGTGAATCCGTATGTTAAATGAATATCAATTGAAGTAACTGGTACTAGTAAATATACATGTAATTGAATCTAGTACTCTCATGGACTTCGGGTGGGGGTGGGTAGGACCGCAGGGAGGGGGTTCTTCTTAGTTCCAACCTTAAATTACTACGACTCCCGAATGAAACTTGAAGTTGTTAGTCAGCAACTCAGCATCGTTCTTTGGGTGCTACTTTTGTTTTTGAAAATAAAGGCCAAAAAAACATATGAAACTCATAAGAGAGGGATCAGGGCGATGATGAAGAAAGCCGAGATCTGAAAGGTAGTAATGGAACAGTGAAAGGTATTACATGATACGGAATAAAGCCGAGATCTGAAAGGTATTAAATTGAAGCTTCTGATTTTTAGATACCTTAGAGCTCTGCATTCTTTGAGCAGTGACACAGAGCTCTGATATGAAGGAGGGATGTTAGGGGACAATCATTTTTGTAATTCAGAAGTGGGTCTTACTAATCATTTTTCAACATTAATTAACCTGTGAAGATCACCAGGGATATAGAGAACCTTCTTTTTGCTCATAAAGCTTGTGAATTGTGATCATGATGTTAATTAGGTAATCTTGATTTCCTTTATAGCTTGTATTAGGTGGTAGGCACGCTTTACAATCTATGGTTGAAAACAGATGTATCCCCTTTCTCCACAATTAAACACCATTCAAATAAGATGGAAGAAACAGAGAAGGTGCGTAAAGGCGAAAAGTTTTGATTGTTTACACATGCTAATTAGTACCAGGACCAATGTACAAGTTGATTTCAAGAATTTAGAAGAGCTCTTTGTGGTAGTGTTCGAGTGAAATTGCTGCAGAGGAGTAATATTCAAGTTGATTATGACACAGAGGACATCCTGTTGTAGAAACCACTTGGCCTCAGGATACAATTCTCCTGCACAATGGGCTTTATTAATCAACCAATTGAAATAGAAGGGCGGTCTCAATCTGAAAAAAGTTACAAAAACATGAATTTGGTTTAAAACCTATAGTTCTACTGGAATCACCTAGAAAAATTATACAACATGAGAATCCAAGTTAGAAACATATGAGAAATGGGGTCAGTATCTGTGCTTAATAGCACGAATCACCCTCTCGAAGAAAACTGCGCACATAGTTGGACCGAACACGATGGTATCCCTCATCCACTCAGGGGCCACTCTCTCACAGGTCCCCAGTGATAGCATGCGGTACACCAATTCTGGTTCTTCAGATACATTCTTTATCAACGTCAAACTAAAAGAAAGTCCTGCACAAACCAAATGGATGACTTTCAGACTGAAAGTTCCAAAAGCGCGTAGCTGTTATCAATGAAGAATATATCTGAAATTTGGAGTGATTAAGTTCACTTTAAAAAAAAAAAAAAAAGGAAAACACCACAGAGCTGAAAAACAACTGTATCACACTTCTTCAACGCATAGAGTAATGAGACCATTATACTGTCTTGTAATCCACAATACAAACTTTGGGCAGCTCTTTCTTATCAGTATGCGTGAACTAAAAATAGGCAAAGACTAACGCACATTACATGAAAACCTCAAGAAGCTCCTGAAACATAGTAGTCTGGTTAGATGATCAAATAGACTTGCAGGTAATTCACACCCAGAGACCCCATTATTCTATCTTATTCCCTATTAGCGCTCTGCATGTGTGAGAATATCACACCACATCATTATTAAAGAAGAACAAACAGAAAATTGGATAATTCAAAATTCTGATTCATCTAATGAAGTTCAACATTAAAGAACTAGCTTATAATGCTACATTTCTAATTTAGTGATTTCTAGAGATTAAAAACATTCAGTCTAGCCCGCTTTAAATCAGCTAAGTTCGTTGAGTGGCCAAACTGACCGAAGTTCTTTTGAGTGGAAATTCTGATTGATATTCGAAGCCATATTTATTATTTAAAGTAAAATAATCTGATGGTTGAATTGGATTTGACCAAAGATAATTAACTTGAACATGTAATTACAATTGAGTGCACTATGGTAGCAAATCTAAAGTGAGACTAAGTGACAATCATTTAGCTCAAATTTTACAGCATTAAACGTATAGAAGTTCACATTATATAGCAGCAGTCAGTAAAATCACAAAAATGAATTTTAGGTGGCACTTGGTTAAACAGAGTTTTACAACAACAAAAAAGGTCAACCAAACGCCAAGAAAAAGCTTTTCAGTTATCGCAGATAGAAATGAAACTAAAGATGTAAAAATCGAATAATTTCTTATAAACCATCTAGGTTTCTGATTATTAGGCAGTACCATTTCATGTTTGCTGACTAGCTTCTATTTCCAGACCCCACTTATGGGAATATACTGGGTATGTTGTGTCGTTGACTAGCTTCTATTAATTGAGGCTGTAGTTCACGTTATCTCTTGACTCCCCTTCACAAGACAAATTAATATTAACAGCGCATCTTAAGGACTTATTCCCAAATTTTTAATTTATACAAACTTTAAAATTTAGTTTTCAATTTAATTGAAAGAAGAAAAAACACTGCAAAGCAGGAAAAGAAAAATAAAAGAAAATGGATATACTGCCAACTAGTTATTTATTAGGTCAGATTTATAATTTAGAAAAAAAACTACAAGTTTAGGCCAAATAAAATCAAATAAGGCAAATTTTCGAAAACTATTGAAACTTGAATAATGCCTCTGCAAATTCCAAAGATTTCAGCAAGGATTATAACATATCTACAAATCAGGCAGTAGAAAATAGAATTGAAAAGGAGGAAAGGGGACAGGAAAAAAGAAGCAAGATCGAGGACTTCAGAGTTCCTCCAGAAATTACCACTTGACTCATGAAGCGCTGATATGCATAATTCTTCATTTTCCGTCACAATAGAACATTTCATACCGAGTAGCCACTGAAAAACGTCTTGGAAGATGCACTTGGCTGGAGAGATGTCAGCTGCACCATCACCTAAAATATCACATCCAAATAGTAGTTACTTAAGAAGAGATACTACAGACTTAAAACAACAATTAACAGTTGGAACAAACCTGAAATGTCAGCATTTCTTCTGCAGCAAGCAGGCTGAAAAATATTGTCAGATGGTCAGAACAGTAAAATCCCAACTCAGCTCTACTGCATAAACTAGCATATGTGATAGAAATTGGAGAGTAGCACTGACCTCAGTGTACCTATATGAACTCGTACTAGGTTGTGCAGGTCCAGTTGGAAGTTCTTCCCTGGGAGACATTGTAATAGTGTCTTGTATGCAAGGCAAAGACTGCCTAGGACGTTTTTGGTTTGCTATGCTTGAGCCATCCAATGCATCTCGATGAGAATCTCCAACAGTAATAATTTGTCTGCTTTCTCCTTTATTAGTGCTAGCATGGAAACCAGATCCCTCTCGGTCAAGTTGTTGAAGTCTCTCAATTTCATCATTGAGTTCTTTAACTGCAGCATTAGCAATAAACTATATAATTATATGGATTTCAAAATTGGACATTTTTTCAACAGAGCAGCTGAATAAATATTATCTCCAAAAGTTCAAACAGACAGCAAAACCAGCATAAGAAACGCAAAAATCTCTACAGAAACGCAATATGTAGTAAGTGAAGCTTTGACTAATGCATGATGACTTTGTTAGGGTATCCCACATTGGGTGAGGGAATCAGCAATAGCCATTCTTCACTTTATATATTCTTGGTAATTCTCACCTCAAGAACTAGCTTTGGACTACGGACATAATAGGAATTCTAGGATGAATCGAACTTCCATAACCAATTAAAAAATTCCCAAATTATCCTTACTCTTCCGGTTGTCTTCCATCAAAAGCTTTTGGTATTGAATCTTCTCGTTATCTTTGGCAGCCCTGCATACAGGTTAGGTACACGTTTATATTTTTTTCAATATTCTTATTCAATTAAGCAAGCCCTTCCCAAAAGTGGACACCTCATTGATGCCATTTCACTCCTCAACTCATTGATTTGTTCGCGTAGTCTGTCATTTTCACTTCTCACGAATTCAATCAGTTGTTCGGCAGCTGGAAGAAACAAAGCTGCATGTCAAGCCTTCGACCAAGTTTCAGCCTCAATGTAATTAAAGATGGGGCAGCTATGAGGTCTCCAAGTAATAGATTTTATCTATAATTTCTTGAATTATTGGATACATATAAAGGTAAACATTCAAGTATCAACATACCAGACACGTAATTCACAAATTTCAGCTCTTGTTCCATATTCAGGTTTTCCAACTCCCTGTCTTTTTCTTTCTACCAAAAAATAAATGAAAAATCTTACTCTTAAACAACAGGAAAAGACAGCACAGTTCAAAAACAAAAGTAAAAATAAAATTTGAAAAACTGAAGACGACAAACATCCACAAAATACCTTGAGCTTAGTGTACTTGCTGTAGAGCTTGGTATAAATGGCCTCCATCTGAAACCAAAAAGGTAAAAATCAGAAAGAAAAAAAACGTAGAAATGATAACCCTAACATTGAAAATACTGAATTCAGGAATAAAAACTTGGCTGAAGAAACTAACATCGGAAAACTGGAAATAGAAGAGATGTGTTGTTCAAAATTCAAATCAACTGACGATTTCGAGTG
The DNA here is from genome assembly GCA_032618575.1 of Nicotiana noctiflora. Taxonomy (NCBI): domain Eukaryota; kingdom Viridiplantae; phylum Streptophyta; class Magnoliopsida; order Solanales; family Solanaceae; genus Nicotiana; species Nicotiana noctiflora. The sequence continues at coordinate 2,813 of JASVEL010004702.1, read as the reverse complement.
ACAAGCTTTGGCGGGAGATTGAGTTTCAAAATTCCAAAATTCCAAAATCCCAAAAAGCGAAAGATTGGGTTCTTTATATTGAATGAATTTTAAAGCAACTTTCCGTTTGGATCTCGGGTCGGGTTGATCCGGGCTCATTTAACGCTGCGGAAAATAAAATGGACCTACAACCTCTTAGATACTATTGACCAAAATTGAAAACTGACTGAGAAAGTGTGTTGATAATTGAGAAATAAACTTGACTAATAAAATATCACGTCAAAATATAAACTTGAATTACTAAACAACTTTAAAATTTTAAAATCTTTTGAAGTTCTATGCTTTGCATCAAATATTTTCTAAGGTGTTTAATATTTATTTATGAACCCATAGGGGTTGTTTGATTATCACAAATAAGAATAATAATTTCGGGATAATATTTATTTCATATTTGGTTATAGGTGTTAGCTATCGATATAAATTTTATACTAAAATAGTGAGACTGGTTATCCCGTACAGGTAGGTCAAAGATAGTCAGATTTAAAATGCTCATTCAAAAATAGCTACAGTTTCAAAAGTAATCGAAATTCAGTAATTTTTCATATAAAGATCAATATGAACGAAAATACGGTTCAAAATCCGGAAAAAATACTCCAGTATATTATACTGAAACTTTTCGCGTGTTGGACTTCCAGCATAATATGCTAGAAGTTCATACACAGGTGCACCGATCTCCAATATACTATGCTCGAACTTTTCGTGCTGCAGTAAAATAATGGCTACTTTTCAATGACTTTGCAAACGCTGGCTATTTTCGAATGACCAGTTCTAAAACTGGCTAGCCCGTGCTATTTTTACATATAGGTGTGATAACTAATCTCATCACACCCAAGGGATATCGTTGTTTACACTAAAATAGTGAGATTAGTTTATCCGATCACTATATCAAATTATTGTGCAAGCAGTTATGGTGTTTATCAAACATATTATAAGCTACAAAGTATAAAACAATCTCACCAATTTATAAGCTTATTCGTAATTATCTCTTAGACATTACATATAATATAAAAAAATTTAAAAGAGAAACTCTTAGCTCTCACTAGATCCAACATGGATACTAAAATTAAATCACCAAACATATCACCTGAACCACCAAACAATAACCTGATGGATGAAGACACTAACCCATCACACTCCTACAATGAAATGCTACTAAATAAGAATGAGACAACTCAAGCTCAGTACTATGAAAATGAACCTTGCATAACCAAAGGGGACGAAAATGGCAAAAAAAAAAACATGGGCCCAGACCAGTCACCCTATCCGAGATGACATGAATTGTTTATACCAACTCTGGCACTTCTCCATTATTATCAAGATCTTCGGTCGAAGATTTCATGTCACCTCCTATGCTTCAAACTAATTGATCCATGGAACCATTCCAAACAATTATTCTTGATTGACCTAGGATGAGATTTCTTTAAAGTCATGTTTTGTAAAGAGAAGAATTTGATTAAAGCATTGCACCAAGAGCCATGGTTCTTATTTGGGAACTTCGTTTCTGTTAGGAAATGAAAACCAAATTCCCATAAGAGGCAACTCTGTCCTTTACAGGTATATGGGTACGTTTACCACAACTACCTACAAGTTCTACGGCAACGAAATACTAGAAAAGGTTGGGAGGAAAATAGGAAAGATACTCAAAATAGATACGTGCATATTTGCCACTTTAAGGGGTTGATATGCGAGAATCTGCATTCAAGTACCTCTTGAAACATTGGTGGAAACATCCATCATAATTAGGAATAATAAAAAAGTTGTAATATATGAGGGAGAAAGTGTAATATGTACAGGGTGTGAAAGGATAAGGCATACCCAAAAGTTATATATGCATAGACCAAAACCACCAACCCCCTCTAGGAACCTTCCCAAATATTCTCACTAAATAATTATATGTATACTTATTTAAAATAAATAAGGTATCAACTTTTGCTAAAGTTGTAACTAATCATTTTAGGTGTGTAAATAATTTTTCAGAATAAGTTGAATCGGACTTTTATGAATTTCTCAAAGAAAAAAGCTTACTATAAGTAGGCCATATATTTGCATGCATGTCAATGTATTATGTGTATACATACAAATATAGGTGCATTAATCAAGTGATTTAACTTCAACACTTACCAGATGACAAATGGAGAGCTAGAGAAAAGTGCGTCGGTTGTTAAAGTGTCTAGAAAGAATTATACATGTTAAAAGAATTATAAAAGTAGCATTTTTTAACTTATATAATGTAGATCTTATTTTACAGATTGAAAATTTCTGCTAAAGTTTGTGGAAGCCATGGATGAGAGATAGAGGAGAAGACAGAAGAAGAATGAAGAAGAAATGAAGAAGTGATAAGTTACAAAGAGAAAGAGAGAAAATGAATGAAAACAATAACTCTGTTATTCACTTCATTCCTTTAGTACATGTGTTAGTGTATACGTATACACGTGTAAAACTAACTAACTAATTACAATTAACTTTTCTAACAAACTAACTAATTAAATAAACTAACCACTAATTACACTTTACACCTCTTTCCTCAACACCCCCCCTCAAGCTAGGTGGTGCAAATATGTCAAGTACCCCTAGATTGGACATCAAATACTCATGTTGAACTTTGGTTAATCCCTTGGTTAGTATATTAGCTAGTTGTTCTTTAGTTGCCACATATTCAGTCCTTACTAGTCCATTCTGTATCTTCTTCCTTATGAAATGACAATCGATTTCAATGTGTTTCGTGCGTTCGTGAAATACTGGATTTGCAGCTATTTGAATTGCTGCTTTACTGT